>JAHBCN010015152.1:0-21422 GCA_019359885.1 Listronotus oregonensis
TTTAAGTCAAAAATGTATACCCAAAAACCGTGCCCGTGGAGACTTTTAATTAGCGTGTCGAAAACCATTACTTTGCAAAGTTTGAAAACAAATGGATGAAACCCACATTCCATAGGAAAATTGCGGAGTCCTTTAAAGTACGTTTATTTTAAAATAGTTCGTCCTGGAGACCCAAATGAAGTTTACATTTTTGAGGCAGCGGGAATTGTAGTAACTTCCTTTTTAATAAACAGGTCAATATACTAAGGTTAAAAAAAGTTATGTCATCTAAAACAAGTGGGGTAGGTCGTAGCGCCCTTTACTAGCCACAACAAAAGTATAAACGAATTTAAATTTCTCGCCTCAAAGAACCCTCAAATTCCCAATTTTGTACAGCTATGTCTTTTAGTGAAGAAATTATTAGGAAAAGACAAAAACAAAATTAAAAATTTGACACCCTGTATCTTAGTTATTATCAACTTTGTGATAAGGCAAGTTTACGTAAATTGCATTATTTCGACCTAAGGAATTTGATGTTGCTCTGTGTACCATTACCTCTGGGACACCCTGTATATATTTTAAAATCTTTTCTACCTGTTTCATAGCAAATATTTCAAATAATTTATGTAAATAAATATAAAAAGTTTTTAGTCGAATATTTTGTTGCATATAATTTAATTTATTAAAATATAAATGTTACGTTTTAGTAGGCCCGCCAGGCCCAGTATTTTTAAAACTACGATTTTATTGTTTAATAATCATTCGCAAATAAGGATGAATAGTTAATTTACATTCCACATCTTTAGTCAGATACAAACAGTTCTTTTATGTAAATCATGTCTCTTTCAAATGTAGGCTAATATTTTTATATTGTAGAAAATATAGAATTTGATACAAATTCCACCCCAAAATTGGTATTTTAAAGAAACGAAATTCTCGGTTCAAAACACTTCAAAGCTACAACGTTGCACTTTAATTTTTTAAAATTTCAGGTAAAAATCACCGGACCCCCGTTTTCGTTGGGGGGTATTCCACACTCCCCAAATCCCCTGTGTGTGGGAGGGAAGAGGGCGCAAATGCATACTCAGATAAGGCCCTGACGATACGACCTTGGGATTATTAAGCGAATCCACTTTACGTTAGTCACTTCGAACACGCTGCATTTACCGCCTACGCGGGAAAGTTACGTTTCTGGATAAAGGGACCATATCGATGAATTTCATCTGTAACCGCGATCATGTTAAAATTTGGGCTCCAGTTCTCCTACTACTATTTAGGGTATTTTTATGGTACCTGCTTTAAAAAAGATTTTCTAATTTGTTGAATCCGCTACCTGCAGAAGCATTTTTGTTCCGAATTTTTAAATGTTTATAATCCCTAATAATAAAGTACCTTTTCCCATAGTTTAAATATACAATAGTGTTTATATGTAAAAATAAAATAAATAATACTTATTTACCTAGATATTTAAAATCAGACGGTCTTATAGCCGATATTAACAGTTTATCTTATCATTAGCACGCCAAGATTATCTTAATATATTATAAAAAAATATATGTATATAAAGAATGACAACCATAACGCAATTTTCTTATCATTTTTGTCAACTTTGAAGCTAAAGGTACATAATGCGGTACACTGCCTCGACCGTTTTATTAAGAGCTTTATTTTTATCACCCATATTATCTAGGTATAATTGTTTAAATATTTAACTGATAGTATTCAAACATTAAATGATTTAGTCGCCTATACATGGTTCGAGACTAATCAGTCACAAGAATGTTGACGTGTATTTCTATTGTGTAACGGTGACCGATTTTAAACTTTTACTTTATTTATTAATAAAAATATGTAAATAGTTTAAACTAAATTTAAATAAGAAGCAAATACAAAATACTTAATAATGGTAAGTCGATAAAATATACTTACATATTAAAATAAAAATGATGTTTTTAGATAATCTTGACTACTGTACATAACATGCGTATAAATAAATAAAGATGTGGTATATCTTTAAGTTAAGAATAATAGAAAATCAGTAAGTATACCCTGCACTACACAGGGTATCTTTAATTAAACAACTTTGTCACAGGTACCACAAACCTACAAACTTGTTTTGCTCCTTGTTAAATGTTTATAGGCTTTGTAGCTTACCTTAACTAATCTTCCTTATTTGTAGCCGGTGGATGGGTTAAAGAAGTAGTATTTAAGATGTTATTCCCATAAACTCTTTTTCACTAAATATTTGTCACATCTCCTTAACCTTTTTAATTACCTATCAGAGGTTTGTTGCTAATGTTCCCTTAATTTGGAGAAAATATTTTTCCCTTTTTCCTGTATTTCCTTAGCAAATAACTTTACAGAGAGCTTAATTTTAACAGGGCTATAACTATTAGAATATAAAGTTTTAGATATTATTTTTAATTTTAATTTAAACACGAAAATGTATAATACCAATAACTTATTAAAACATCATTTTTGCTTTTAACAGTGTACTATTAAATATAGTAAATTAAAATCTGGAATTGTTTGCTTTTGCACACCTTTTAAATGTTTTTTCTTAAATATCTGCCAGTGCTAAAATAAAAAGAGACCTTTTCATCCATCCTTTTATCTGCTTTGTTTTTACCGTTAAAGAAATTATTAAAAAGATACATGCTGCTCAAAACCTCTTACGCTCAGTGGCGAAACGTGTAAGAAAATTTTGGGTAAACTATTTTAAATTTTTATAATTTATATATTTTATTATGTAAATTATAATATAGGTTCAAAAAAAAGACAATAACAAATAACCCAACTCCAAAAAACATTACATGTTTTGAACCCATATCTAACAAAATAGCAAATATTTGAAGTAAAAATAATCTTAGAGTAGCATTTAAACCGGCGCAGAAATTATCTAACCACCTTTTTAACGTTAAAGACAAGTTTAAATAAACATTAAAAATCTGAAACTCATAAACATGAATGTTCTGAGTGCAATAGCTGTTATATAGGACAAACACGTCGAAGCTTTGAAAAAAGATTTAAAGAACATTAAGGTATGTACACACAGAAAAAACAAACAAGAACAAACAAACTTTCTTTTACCTTTGGTTTGTATTTTGTTTTTGTTTTATTGTTCGTTTTGATATTTTGTTCTACTTTAGCACAATAAAATATTTGTTCACTCTCGTTTGACCAGTTGGAAAAGTTATGGATGACGACGAACAAAATTTATTTCTCTTTAGGTATGAACACACCGAAAAAACAAACAAAAACAAACATTCGTTCTTGTTTACTTTCTTTGTATGTGTTTTTTGTTTATTATTCGCTTTTCGGGTATACAAAGCGCAACCAAATGTTTATTTACCCTTGTTCGACTTGTTGGAATAGTTATGGATGACCATTAAAACAAAAATTATCTTTGATGTACAGACGTCCACTGGAATATGTGTAAACAAGAACAAACAAACGTTTGTTCGCCATTTTAACTGTCTATACTGAAGAAAAACGTTTGTTCACTGATGTTTGTACTTGTGTGTTTTTTCGGTGTGTACATACCTAGTACAATAAAATATTTGTTCACTCTCGTTTGACCAGTTGGAAAAGTTATGGATGCGATCGAACAAAATTTATTTTTCTTTAGGTATGTACACACCGGAAAAACAAACAAAAACAAACATTCGTTCTTGTTTACTTTCTTTGTATGTGTTTTTTGTTTATTATTCGCTTTTCGGGTCTACAAAGCGCAACCAAATGTTTGTTTACCCTTGTTCGACTTGTTGGAATAGTTATGGATGACCATTAAAACAAAAATTATCTTTGATGTACAGACGTCCACTGGAATATGTGTAAACAAGAACAAACAAACGTTTGTTCGCCATTTTAACTGTCTATACTGAAGAAAAACGTTTGTTGGCTGATGTTTGTACTTGTTTGTTTTTTCGGTGTGTACATACCTAGTACAATAAAATATTTGTTCACTCTCGTTTGACCAGTTGGAAAAGTTATGGATGACGACGAACAAAATTTATTTTTCTTTAGGTATGTACACACCGAAAAAACAAACAAAAACAAACATTCGTTCTTGTTTACTTTCTTTGTATGTGTTTTTTGTTTATTATTCGCTTTTCGGGTCTACAAAGCGCAACCAAATGTTTGTTTACCCTTGTTCGACTTGTTGGAATAGTTATGGATGACCATTAAAACAAAAATTATCTTTGATGTACAGACGTCCACTGGAATATGTGTAAACAAGAACAAACAAACGTTTGTTCGCCATTTTAACTGCCTATACTGAAGAAAAATGTTTGTTCGCTGATGTTTGTACTTGTTTGTTTTTTCGGTGTGTACATACCTGACGTCTACTTGAACATGTATGAACAAGAACAAACGAACGTTTGTTCGCGTTTTTACTGTCTACACTAAAGAAAAACGTTTGTTCGCTGATACCTTTACGTATCATTTAGATTAGGTAAAAGAAACTCAAATTTTTAAAAATATTTCCTAGATTCAAATCATCCTTTTTCCAATAAAGATACTTTTAAAATTTTACATTTCGAACAAAAAAGTAAAAAATTAAATATACTAGAAAGCTAAGAAATTTATAAACACAATAAAAATAATAATGTAAATCTTTTATACAAACTTAAAAAAGTTCCAATTATTTAGTATTTGCGACCCACAATAGTAGTTTTATTAAAGCAATAAACATATTTAAATAGTGAAACGACCTAATAATTGAAAACGAAAAATCAAATTCTAAAATTAGGGTATAAGATATCAGTACATGTTCTCGCTTGTAATACGTACATTTTTTAAAAGACTTTTGTTAATGACATAGTACTCGTATGTCGAAAATGCAGTCCGCTAAAAAGAAAAATAAAATCTGTGACAAGATAATTAAGTAAATTTTAGTTTTATTACATTTTGCATTAAATGTACTATCACAAAGTAACAAACAACTCAAAAAAATATAGTTTGTTGAAAGTGTATTGATTCATATTTAAACCAAGAAAAAACCAGTCATAAATCTCCCAACTAGGACGGTGGAAAAAAAACACATAAAATATCCCAAGTAAACACTCCATAAATCCTTTCTTTGATCGAGCTTTTCTGAGAATGTTCAAGAACCATTCTTTATGTTCAAAGAGTTAATCGAAAAAATACCTGAATATAGACATTTTTCCAAAACAAAGCAATTTTTCGCACTAAATTATTTTGATAAATACGAGAAGATTTGTGTTTATAGATTTTTTAGTATTTGAAACAAATTAGTAATAATTATTTTAACCTGGACAAAAAATTTCAAACGTACTTCCGGCGGTATTGAAAGTTTAGTTGTGTAAATAATGAGGCATCTCAGCTACCGAAAATTTAATGACTGGTGTTTTCTTGTTTAATTATGAATAAATATGTATATGAATAAATACACTTTACATTCTGAATGTATCACAACTCTCAACAAGAAGGGAAGAAATTAGTCTTTGGGCAAGCATTGTTAGTTGTGGTTAGTTTTCGTGGAAAATACCCTTACGCTAAGAAAAATATTTCCTCATCTAAGTGGCGCAAAATTAAAAGTATGCATATTTATTTGATCTCAGATAAGAAAACCCCTTAGAACAATTAAATGAAACGGAATTGGCAGCTTGAACGTGTTTTGTACGTATAGTTAAAGGATTTCTGGGCAACAAGAAAGATGAAGACTATAAAAGCCTCATAGATGAACTATTGTTGTTGTGTCGCATGTCTGTAAAATATATTTTTTGCACTCTCATTTGAATTTTTTCCTTAAAAATTTGGGTGCAGTAAGCGACGAACAAGGGAAGGTGCATTAGTGCATTAGGACGATGAAAACAAGATACAGACGCTGGAACCCATCTATGTGGGGCGACACATCTATCGGTTTTTAAAAGAAAACACAAAAGGAAAAGTGAACGTTTTTGTCGCTGTATCGTATCTCATGCAATATATTTTTTATTCACATAACAACCAATCCTCAGTAATGTTTTTGCATAGATTCCACATGTTTTCTATGTTTATATTAAATAAATATATAAGATTGTAAAAATATATCGTCTCCTCTTTTTTCTCCTTATAACAAAAAAACTATACCTGTTACAGTAATTAGCTTATCATTTTTGGATTTAGGACTTAAAAATATTTTAAGCAAACCTAATTTCATCAATGTTAGTTTACAAAAATTTGAATTTGTTGACTTGTGTTATTTAAAATAGAGTTTTTCTACATCAAAAATAAAATATTTTTTATTAAAATTTTGAGACGACTCTTTTAAAAATTTCTGGAGCTTCAAGTTTCGCAACAAATAATTTTTTTAAATGTTAAAAATAAAGCAAGAATTATAGGTTTATTGAAAACAATGTGGATTAAAACTATATTCTGTGAATAGTTTAGAGGGCATGCGGATCAACTTATCGTAAGTACATCAATGAAAAATGCATTTATTGAAACAAATTAAAGTTGTTTCCTAGGACGTAGATGTATATACTTACAAATTTACCACTCTACTTAACTAGTACATAACAAAGTATACTGTTATTTAAAAGATACTAGCAGTACCTTTACAGTATTAATACAATTTTCAATTAAAAGTTTAAATAATATTTTTCAAATTGCAAAAGACATTAATTGTTTCTTCACGCATTCAAAGAATGCGACACAAGCGTTTTTTAAAGAAATAAATATATATATATATATATATATATATATATATATATATATATATATATATATATTTTATATTTATTATTTTATTTAAAATTTTAATTAAATTTTTTAAAGCTTCTGAACAACTAGAAAACCAAAATGTTCACATAGATATTAAATATTTTAATTAAATCAGACATGTGGGAATAAAGTGTACTCTAGAGTTATATCAAGCAAGAGAAAATTTAAAAAACTATGAATTTAAGCTTTGCAAAAAAATTAAGTTATTTGTAGTACACTACTTTTAGTCTGATCCCACTGCTCGATTCTGCAGGTATCTTTTTTTTTTGATACAACCAATTTTAAATGAATGTTAAGGAAGTATGCAGTGGACTAGGGATAGGTTGCCTATAAAAAATTAGCCGCAATTATCTGTAATTAATTTTAGTTTGATTAATTCGCTAACATAACACAGAATCAAGCAGTGGGATCCTGTACTATTTTGCCAAGAAAAATGCTGATGAGAAATCACATCATTGGCTGATGCTAAAGGAAAACATATAAAAATAGTTATATTACCAAATTCGGGAGTGGATGGAGCCACATAACTGATTAAACCCAGAAGAATATGGCTGGATAAAAGTAAGAGATATTTGGCAACCTAGCTGCTTTTGAAAACATTTTAAAAGTCATTGGTTATGCCTGTGAAACAGGTTATGACAGGGCTTGCGGCTGCAGAAAAAAATGGCTTGAATGTTCTGTTCCTTGTACAAACTCTACGAAATAAATTGTACAAACTCTATGCCTATTATTGAAGAAATTTTAATAACCTTGCTCCAACACAACCAGCTATTCCTAGCGAAAGAAAAAATGAATTTACTAGGGATATATATGTTTTTTAAGAAAATGAAATTTCCATTTACATACAAGCATAAAATTTTTATTTTAAATAAATAATGAATAAAAATTCAATCCAGATGTTATTTCAAACAAAACTATTTACACATTTCCAGTAGTCATATTTTAAATATATGTATTAAATAAATGTTATTAATTTATTATTTTTTTTATTGGTACTCTATTTTGCTTATTTGCAACTTTCAAACACGCGCGTGTGTTAAAGGTTATCATGGTACATCAATCAAAAACACGAGAAATGTAAAGTCTAAGATGTCATTTCCAACGTTTAACCTCGAATTTTGGCACATGTCAGGCATTTTAAAGAAAAAAAAATATTGATCTGACATGAGTACTTTATAACGTCAAATAAAATATTACTAATTAAAATAAATATTACCAATAAAAAAATAGCGTAAAGTATTCGTGGATAACTGTTCTTTAAAACACTTGCTCTATTTCGAGACATTTACGATCGCGTTGTTAAATTTAGCAATGGACTTAGCAGTTTAGAATGTTTAACAATACTTCATTGTCATTGTTATTCAATGATTTTAGTAGGCAACCTGTTAAAATCTGACATTTTGTTAAACATTCTAAACCGTTGTCAAATTAGCAAATTGTTAAAGTTAACAACGCGATCATCACTCGGCCGTTAATATACTATTTTTTAAGATATTTTTTTTTATTACTGTCAATTTTTGACACCTAATAGCTCTCAAGTTTCATAATTGACTGTTCTACATTTACTTTTAATTTAGGGACATAAAAATATGAGATTGTTTTGGATTACCGGTTGTTTATAGGTTATTTTACAGCCAGTTGACAAGTGTCCAAATTGACAATTTGACATCCGGTTTTAATTTAGTTACCTTAAAATCAAAATTGAGTACACAAAAATTTTTAAAATATGCTTTTAAAAATAAAATATTTTAATGATTCAGTCTGTTTTTTCCCACTGATGAGGGAGTATCCCACCTCCGGCCCCCAAGTTTCCAAAGTAGTTTATTTTAATAAAACACACGTCCCTTGGCAAAATTTAATTAATATTAAATTTCTTTAATTTTAAATTTCAAAAATGTTTTAAAGCTTTATTTACGAAATTAAAAAAAAAAAACTTAGTACTGTCATGTAAAAAAAAAAGAATGGACCTTATACAGAGGGTATTAAAAAAAATTCAAAAACATTTTTTTAAATAAATTATCGCCTTGACCATAATTTTTTAGGTAACCCATTTGCAATATATTTGTTTACATACTACCTTTAATAAAGAATAATTTTTCATCCGGTTGGCAGATGGGTGAAGCTTCTACCTATTTCGGATTTTAGACTATAGGTTTTTTTCCAAAAATGGTTAATAAGCTATTTAATTATTCATTTTACACTACTGCAATAGTACAAATTATGGTAAAGGTCATAAAGAATGATGTTGGTAGGAATAAAAAAATGTTTCTTGGGCCTCCATTATCTTTATTTATTTTTTAAAAAAAATTTCGTTTTAACTGGGAAGTATCTTGCCGTCTTTAGGTTAATACTAAAAAGTTCATGACTATACATGTATTTATACAAAAACTAGGTGCAGTGAAGCATGAAAGAGATGGACGCGATTATGCGTTCCACGCGTGGTATTATCTATGTCTAAAACTAAGATTAAATTTAGTTAAAAGTGGTTTCCAAACATTTCAGGACCCCACGCAGGAAAAATTACAGAAAACGCCAGTAAAGCATAAATATGCTTCCAGATCAATTTCTAACGATTTAAAAGAGCATTCCTTATGAAACACATCCACCAAAGGTTCGAAGAATTTAAGGAATACACATTGGCAGAAGACCTTAAGCCAATTCTACGCAAAACTGACACCATAAGTAACAAAATAAAAAAAGAACAAGAAAACGGAGAAAGAACATAAACCGAAGAACAATAGTAAATATTTTATATCCAAAGTACTAACCACCACCGAGAATTTTTTGCTTTCAAGGGGACTAAATTTTACAATCGCCCCCGAAACAACCCTCGTTTTTGTTATCTGTTGACTCAGCTCCTATTGAGGAACCTCTGGCAGGCGGGTTTAGATGGAGGATCAGGAAAGTCCTATAAAAATCAGGACTACCAAACCAGAACATTAGCAAAGATAATGCAAGTGCTCTTATAAATCTACAACAGGATCTACCATCAAAATGCTACCATCCGACAAGGAAAAGCTACTGTCATGATGGATATATAAATACGTACGACCATGAAAATTTTTAAAAATATTAGGAAAACTATACCACACTTGCTAAGGACCCAACCACGCTAATAAGGGAATGTTTTATTGAATACTAAAGAAGCACGAACGTTACATACCAGAAGACAAGATTAGAACAACGTTAATACCTTACCACAGTAAACATCTAAAAGTCTTTAGACAGAATAATGGACAATTTGTAAAACATTAGACGCACTCCAAGAAGAAATTGACATAATCAAAAAAGATCTAGTAACAAATTGATATCCCACAAAACTGGTGGACGGAGTGTTGGAACAGCGTAAGAATAGAACAAATGTAGCAACAAAAAAAGAAGGACAACCTATTCTAAACATCCTATATATTAAGGGCAGTGAATCATTAAGAATATACTTAACAAATATTAAACCGGAAGCCTTAAGGATCAGAAGAATTGCATTTATGATATTCGGTGCCAGTGTGCCAATTCACATGTAGGCAAAACTAAAAGACTAATAAAAGTACGGATTAAAAAACACCGGATATGCAGAAAAAGAGAAGACACCAAAAAGTCTGGTGCGGCTGATCACGCTTGGACCCATTATATGAGGTGGTCAAATGCAAATCGTACACCGAGAGAGCACTCGATGAAAAAAACTTTAGAAAGCAGCAGTTATCAGTCAAAATCCTGAATGCTTTAGCAAACCATCTTTAAATATCAAAAATGTTTGGAAACCACTTCTAATTAAATGTAATTTTAGCCTTAGATCTAGATAGTTCCATGCGTTGTATGCATGATCGCGTCCAACACTTTTATGCCTCAGCGCACTTACTTTTTGTATAATACCAGAATAGTTATGTTAGTTATTTATGGTAGTATTTACCAAAAATGGTTGGAGATGCTTACCAGTTGAAAAGGGAGTATTTTTTAAATAATTTAAAACGATGGAAGTCCATGAAAAAATCCTGTTATAATGTTATCCGGAATTAAGGTTGAATGACTGTTTACTGACAGAAATCAAAGATGATATACCGATTATGTTGGTAATTTTGTGTTAAAGAGTTATATATTGAATATCCATCAAAATGCCTTCTTTTTTTTTTCATTGACCCCTTTTATTTTTTTTAATTTCTTTATTTAACCTTTTATATTCAGATTTAAATTTAACTGATTGGTTTTTCCGCCATAATAAAAGTGAATCGTTAATATGTTTGCAATGATCTACATGGGTAGCAATGGGTAGTAATTTGATGTCTATCGCTATTTTTTTTTTTTTCTTTTTCGTGATTTATTAAATAATAACTAAAAAGTAAGCCTGACAATCCCAAATAAAAGGATGTAACCTAAAGTAAAAATTACTAAACAAACACCATCCTTTTTGCTTACAATTAGTAGTTTATATTTACGACCAAAAACATGCATTTTATTAATTGTCCTACTGATAAAGTTATATTATTATTGACAAAGCAGAAAAGGTAATAATTTCAATTCATACGACGCGACGTCCAGTAAAGATTTTATCAATTATTATTGATTAATTGGGTTAGAGTCTAGACTAAAACAATAAAATATGTTTCTACTTAAGTAAAATGTGAATAAGTACCTAGGTCATATACAGGGTGTCTACTTAAGTTGGAACCATATGGAAAACTTTTTAATTATTAAGTTTACGAAAAAAAGTTATTCTTAATAAAAAGTTATGTATGGTCCAAAACTTAAAAGGCAACTATTAGATATCAATTTTGTTAAGCATTATACGAGGTTTGTCAAAAAATATTGGTTTTACTCAGGAGTAAAGTACTTTTATTTTAACAATACAGAAAAATGTTATAAAGTTAAGTTATTTTAAATTAAAAGTTATATTTAAATATGCAACTACAGCTATTTAGCATGAAAATTTAGGATTAGTGATTATTTACTAACAATTTTTATATTTTTTTTTCTTTACGATGTGATAAATTTGCCATTTTTACTGTTATTTTACAAATACGAACTCACTCTAACACACAATCGGCCGAGTGTTGATCGCGTTGTTTAATTTAGCAATGGACTTAGTAATTATTAAAAGTTAACAACGGTTTGGAATTTTTAACAAAATGTCAGATTTTGACAGGTTGCCTACTAAAATCATTGAATAACTCTGACAATGACGTTTTGTTAAACATTCTAAACCATTGTTAACTTTTATCAATTGCTAAGTCCATTGCTAAATTTAACAACGCGATCATCACTCGGCGGTTAAAGTGTTAAGGTTTTAAATACATTTTTTATTTGCTTTGGTGTATTTTATGCCTTTTTATCATCACTCGGCCAATAGTCAAATATTTCATGTCAGTGCTTCCTAGATTAAGTTAAATTGTATCAAGCCAGAACAATTAATACGGAATTATTAGTAAATAATCACCAACCAAGCTGTAATTGCATATTTGAATCTAACTTTTAATTTAAAATAACTTTACCTTATAACATTCTTTTGTATTGTAAAAAAATAAAGGTACTTTACTCTTGAGTAAAATTCATACTTTTTGACAAACCTCGTGACAAAAAAGTTTTCCATATGGTTTTAACTTAAGCAGACACACTGTATATTTGTTTTAAGTATTTTTTTACCGCTTTTGGTATTGAAATATTCTAAATTTAATGTCACTAGTACAGTATTTCTCACCTTTTTCTTTAAGGCGTACCACGTGGTAACACGTAAATCTTCCAACCAGCATTTGGTGGTGGAAATTTAATATCGTATGAAATTCGAAGGTTACTACACTGCTAAAATATATGTTTTAAAAAATTTTATCTGCAGTTTTAATTTTACTTAAAATTATCAAACACAGAAAACTTCACTACTCACAAAAAAATTTAACCCTTAACTACAGCCATCCTTTTATTGGTACGTCATAACAGACTCCCGGTATTTTTTACCGATTATAATAAATAAAAAAAATATTTATAGTAAATAAATAATATATGTATATTATGTGTTTATATATTTTTTTAAAAGGTTTTTTTAGATTTGGTAAAAATTGTTAAATGTATAAATTTAAACAACACAATTTTTTCTTTGTAAAAAATATATTTAACAACACTTTTTTTAACATTTTTTAAGTTTGAAATAACTTGTATGAATGACATTTCAACAAAAATTTTTACACTTTTTAAAAATATCCTGAAAACAAAATAACTCTGGATACAAAATATCGCATTAGAAACAAAAGATACACTTTGGGAAAAAACCTGCATGGGAAAAATGTGAAAAAATTTAAGATGCACACTCCTTGCAAATTCTTTCGTGCATTGCAAACATATCCAAACAACCCACATTATGCAAATATGGGTTGTTTTCCTTTTTCTTTTGGCTGGACACCTTCTACATGTTGTTCTTTTAACTTCTTGAGCTTAGGTATTTTCATAATATGGAGTTTCCAGTTGGAGTAGCCGCTGGAGGAAAATCTAATATCACGGGGTAGATGAACATTTTGAAACCTGCGTTTCATTTCTGGCTTTACCAACATCATTCTAATTGCTTTCCATAATCAGAACGGCTCATTTTTCATTATCTCGATATGATTGGTGCGCAATATATAAATTTACAGATGCTATGTCAATAATCTAAAGAAAATGGCCATGGGCCAACCGGAATCCTGCGACTAGAGGAATAGATGCTGCACTTTTGGTCTAAAGTGTCCACCCTCCTTTTGTTAGATTATAATACGCAATAATCTCTGGCTTCTCAGTTTGAACTCATTACTTGGATTATGATGCATTGATGAAATAAGCAAAACAGCCTTGTTTTTTTCGGGACATAGGACAGTAAAGTTATGTCATTTGTAAATCCATAAAGAGATGAGTTAACTTGTTTTGTCTGTTCGGCAAAAACGAAGGGGTTTCTGCTTTATTTTTCTTTAAATCCCCACAAAAGTAAGTTTTTTGGTTTTTAACAGATTGATTAGTTCTATGGAGAAAACCAATTATCGCCGTAATATTTCGATTGGTATTATAAATAGGTCGTGCAAGGTTTAGCACAGCCTGTTAGGCTTTGAATATCTTTTTCGTCGTCATTGAGATCGAATCCATCTGACTCTTTCCCACAATATATGTATGAATTAAAAAGGTACCCCGTCCTTGCATCTGTTAAGGCCATAATTTTGATTCATATTTGGCAGGTTTCCTGGCATGTACATTTGAAACCTGCATCTGCCACGAAATGCAACTAGCATCTCATCACACAGAATTTTCACCAACAGTATATACGGATTGGCAATTTGATATAAATGCATTAAAAACTTCCGATACAGCAGCTAATGGATCTTGTTTTACCCGTTCGTTTCTAGTCTCAAAATTATCAAATCGTAGGCAAGACAGAAATATTTGAAATCGATTGGCATTTGTAACACATCTAAAGATGTCTCGACCAGATCCATCCGTAGCAAAAAGGGATCTGATATTCTCGTGGTTCGATTTAAAAATAGAAGTTAATATCAACAAACCCAACATTGCTTTTAGTTCTACAAGATCTAAGTCTCGGACATCAGAGTTGTTAGCGCTATTTTTATACTTTTCTCGTATTTTGGCCATTCTCGCATTGGATGAATGAAGAATGATATTTAGAATATTATCATCAATGAACATGTTCCACACTTCCTCAGGATCTGCCCTATAGGGGTAGGTCTTTTTAAACCTGGACATTTAACAACGATGTTATGTTGCAATGTTCAGTATTTTGGGTTTTGCAGGACTTTTGACCATTTAAAACGATTTTTACCGTAAAAATAGTTGGAACTTACAGCTGCAGCAGAGTCAACATCTTCGATATCTTCATCTTCTGCCTCTATTTCGGATTCAGTATCTGGTCCGATAGTATATATTCGCCATCAGAATCTTATATCGCTTGTATCGGAATTAATATCCTCCCATTTTTCTAACGTTTCTTCAAAATCTTTGTCTCCAAATTTAACCCTCTTTGAAGGCCCGGGCTTGCTTTCATAGTCCATCTCTTTAATCTAAAAGAAATAATAATAAACCTTTACATTTACATACTTTTAAATTTCTCCAGTTATTTAATAAGAGAACTAAAAATGTACTTACGTAAACACAGACCTCCGGTAAATTTTACCGGTTGCGATTTATGACTTGCGACAAAACAGCGAGATTTTACAAAACACAGTGCACGCTTCGGCTAACACGGTCATACTAAGCGCCGAGAAGGTACATGGACGTAGAAGCCCGTAAGTAGTGGGGATACGTTGATATTGCGAAATGCGCACCACCTACCGGTAAGAAATACCGGGTATCTGTAGTTAAGGGTTAAAATGTTAATGAGAACTCAAAGCTAAGCGATTCATAGCCAACATGGCAATATCTGGTTTTACTAAGATGATCTTCCATATTCTTAATATACACAAGTAAAGAAAATCCTACCGAACATATGTAAGTCGCGAAGAGGCAATAAAAATGTAACTATTTTTTTCAGC
This sequence comes from Listronotus oregonensis, assembly GCA_019359885.1. Taxonomy (NCBI): domain Eukaryota; kingdom Metazoa; phylum Arthropoda; class Insecta; order Coleoptera; family Curculionidae; genus Listronotus; species Listronotus oregonensis. Next base: position 15,201 of record JAHBCN010015152.1, read on the forward strand.
TAATTCTTAATAGTCTTTACGCATTTGAACCCAAAAGTTTGAGAGAGCCATATTTAAAAAGGTTTGCTTCAATTCTGAGTCACAGTTAAGTTAAAAAAAAACCTTTTTTTCTTGGTAGTTTTCAGGCAGCTTTTCGATGTCAGCATAAGGGGCCTTAATCCAGGAATAATTACCCAGACCCAGCAATCATTGTATGTTTGAATCAAACCAAGACAATGGGTTTTGATATTAGTCCGTACAGATTCCGTTTGATCAGATGAATTTTTGTTAAATGCCGATCCACGTGCCGCTAATCTTAGGCAGTTCGGGTTTGTTTAGTGTAATGTTAAGCATAATTAACTTGTTACTTGTTACTTGATAGACGATATTAATTCCTACGTAAAACGTGGCTAATTTCTAGCAGCGGCACTCCGTGCTTAATAGAATTCCACACCTCGCCTTCTGTTGGAGATTTATATCATCTGAGAAGTAGAATAATTGCTTTTCTTGGTCCCAATTGCATCGGAAATGCTCGTCAAAGTTCTATATGCGTACAAACAAAACTAAAACCATTGACATAACATATTACAGGTTGTTGTTATACTAGGTACTTCTCTGATAAACTGCGCAAGTTGAAAAGGGACATACATAAAGCTATTAAGCGTTAGGTTCATCAAATTTTATTACCGAATACTATTTTATTAGAAAAGGCTAAAGAAAAAGTAATTTACCTTACATTTTCAATATAAAACTAATAAAACTCAATTAAAATCCTTACAAATAAAAAAATGTGGTAATGTTGCCTCTAAACCTAGCAAAATGGTGTTGGCTTTAGCAGAAAAGAAACAATAACAGTTTTATTAAGCATACCAAAATAGTTTTAGTGATGAAGTTCTAGTTCAAGACTCAATTTAAGTCATTGTTTAAAAAGAAAAGTATTGCTATCTTGAAAAACACAGCCCATTTTGGATTAGTCATTTTAAATTTTTAGAATCCGACTTTTTGGGATTTGAAAAAGAACTACACGTTACTTCTGGTCGTGAATTTGGATTCAGCAGAATTTTATACCTAAAAATGTAAAGTTGAATATAAAAAAAATTCAGCTTATTCTAGTTCATTAATTTATATTATTTTTCACCAGTTTTTTACGTTAGCAAAAAATGGTGACGTGATGGCGGAATTTTGACCTCGAGAAAGTATACCCAACTTTTTTTGTGTGTGACTATGTAGATTAGTAATTATTATTGGTGGTTTTCTAGTTTTCACTATTTTTTTTCAATTGAAGGGTACACGAAAAAAAAATGTCAATGTTTCCCTTTTTTGTGCTTGGCATCGCTGCACGTACCTTTTAAAGTTATTTTTTTACTAGTTAACTTTGGTTGCAATAAAGAAAATGGTGGAGATTTTATCGCGGTTTTAAAATATGGCATACAATGGAAAAAAAAATTATATATCCCACCCGAATCAAAGTGCCACCCCACCATTTGACCTCATCACTTCAGGGTTTTCATAACCCTAAAAGAAATGCTCAAAAACCTAGTACTCTTTTGAAGTTTTTAATCCCTCAGTTTTTCAACACAAGAAAAAAGCATAGCCACTTAATCCTTAACCTCTTTCCCCCAAGAATCTCTCAACTCAATAAGGTTTTGACTCCTCGACCCTGCGACCCTTTCACTTCTTAACCCTGTCATTCCACTGCCAGGAAAAACTAATAAAAGGCTTTTACCAACTATGCGATGTTTGTCCCATGTTTTTGGGGTTGCTTAATCTAAATTCGAAGGCCGTTTAAGTCCATAATGTCACGTGACCACACCTGGTAAATCATTGCCACTATATTCAACCAAAATCTTCGTATTTTGTAGGGTTTTCGAATACTAAATTGTTGCGTATTTGCAATCCAGGGCACCTTCACGTGGTTGACCGTGGGCAACGGAGTTATTTCGTGATCCCGCAGAGACCCTGGTTAACGGCATTCATGTCGTCATGGCAAACACAGGGAAAAAGTTTACGCTGCTGGGGGCCAGATTCCCAGAAGCGGCGGCTGGTCAGGGCGAGAAGCGGACCCGCAGTCGTCGCCATCATGCGACCGCAAAATTGGACAGCTTTTTTTATGTCTGCGGTTTGTTTACCCCTCTTAACATCCGAAAAAAATCAATGATTGACTTAAAGATGCATAGAATATTGTTTTGGATTTAAAATTACGAATTTAAAACTGAATCCCTCCCCGGTCAAGATTTTTTTAATCGAGCGAGTAGTTTGGAGATTAACTGTCCGCCAGTTGAAAAAAGTGATTTCGACAAAAATGCAAGTTGCCGAGCGAGCGGCAGCTGTGTAGAACACCTACGGCGAGACGAAAAACCCCTCACTAAAGTTTATGTATCTCGTTTTCGGTTTCAATTTTCGTATTATATTTTAAAAAGTTATTTTAAGGTCTAAAAAATAGAAATCTGTAAAAAAAAAAATTCTTTTTTTTAAAAATTCTAATTGGTAATAGTACCTTTAGGTTATGCCATGACGGTGGGGTAAAATGGACATCGGTTTGATTTAGTGATAAAAAAACATAAAAGTAGTGTAAAAAAAGAAATTATTTTTATTGGGGAGGTGTGTAATGTTGAAAGTTAAAATTCTCATTTCATCAAATAAGTTGAAAATTGACATTTCCTTTTTTTTAAATATTTTTCAAATAAGAAAATGCGTGTGTTTTTTTTGTCTGGAATTGGGCTCTGGCTAAGTATTATATAACTTTTCTCCCAAGTTTTCAAAAGGTTTATCTTATTTTCGGGGATAAAATATAAAAGAGTTATTTTTCCTCTTAAAGGCCACAAAAGATTAGTTAATAGATGTTACTTTATTTGTAAATAGTGTATTACTGAAAATCTATCTATTTGGCTTATAATAACTAAATGTAAATAAATATAAGCCAGTAACTTATTATTTTTTTTTCTTTTTATCTTTGTGACAACTCACGAAGGATTTGTATATACATATATACTATATTAGACATATACATATACATATATACCCCTAAATACCAGAGTACCGTGGTCCGGGGTTTTCCGTTTTTTAACCCTTTTTTTTTTTTTTATGCCCCAGTTCCGAAAACGCCCCCAAGCATGAAACATGCAAATATTGCATTTCCAGCACCTTTTAGAAACCCCAAAGTCCACCACGGACGTTTTTTAAATAACTACCCCTAAATATGTCTGCTCGGCGGGGCTGGGATTCGAACCCGAATCCCGGGCCCCGGGCGAGTCGACTCTGACCACTACGCTACCGAACAGACGACGTAACTTATTATAATGGCCCTTTTTTTGTTCCCCAGAAATATTTTACACTATTTTACATTTTTTTTCCCACGTAGTCTTAAAATACACCTTTCATAAAAGCGCTTACGAAAAAAATGCAAAATAGTGTACAAAAATTTGTTATATTTACGTCGCTTCTGGAGCCTTTTTTTTTGAAGATAGAAAAAAATTTTTTATATAAAAATTGTGGCCTTTTTTTCCCTGTTATTTTTTGAAAGTATCAGAAAAATATATCGCATTAAAAAAATGGAAAAATTTAGCCAACTTCAATTTTTTAAATGGAACACCCTGTATTTTGAGCTACAACAAAAAACTATTTTTGCTGATTTCAAATATATATATAATTGATGATATTTGGGTGAACCGTTTTGGTATTTTAGTTTAAAAAATAAATAAATTGAAAAAAAAAATCATCATATCAAAAAAGCCACGAAAACAAAAAAATTGTTATGTTGTATAAATTTATAATTTTTATTTTCTACATATCCTCCTTGATTTTGGATCAATTTAAACAAATTTTCCCTCATTTTAATATTAACAGAACGGAAATAGATTGCTGATAATTATTATTTAAATTAAATATTTCATCCATTCTTTGTCTTAGAACGTTAAGATCAAAATATTATAATATACCTATTTTTTAAACATCCCCAAAAAAAAAATATCTAGAGGATTTAGGCCCCGGGCTGTTCGCTGGCCATCTTATAGTATGACTACCGATCCAAAGATCATAACGGTTGTTAAGATAATTTGTGACAGGCATGGGTTTTTGGGGTGGAGCGTCAAAAGGCGGGTTTTATTGGCCAATGGGTAAATCCTCAAGAGATGTTCAACTTCTTTTGAAGAAGATTCTATATCGCCCCCCGTTTAAGTTTCCGTCTAAAAATATCGGCCCAATTATCTTATTTCCAAGTATCCCCCCCAAACACTCAGCACCACGGCCCTGAAAACCCAACCGGCTGAATTTGGTGAGGGTTTCTCTGGACCAATAATGTTTATTCTTGCGATTAAACATTCCTGCTGTATTGAAGGAAGACTCGTCGGTGAATAGAATTTTGTTTAAAAAAACTGGATCCGCGCATGCCTAGCTTTTCCAATGCGTATTGAAGTCGGTCACCATGTTTTGTTCGGAAAGATTCTGGACGGGCATAAAAATTTTAGGGTAATTTGTAAAATTTTAAAGTTGAATGAATTTTATAATCTGTTTTTTTAGTTCAAAAACCCCATCCGTGATTGATTTTGGTTTTCTAAAATTATTAAAAGTAATTAATTTACTCCCCCAGAAAAAAAATAATAATTACCTTGAAATAAAAAGTATCCCCAAACTTGGTTTTCATTTCGTACTAAGTCCTTTTTTTTTTTTTTAAGGTTTTCTTTCACTAAACTTTCTTACTGTATATCTAATAGTGTCTTTAGATGGTACCCGTTTTGTGGATATAATAAGTGATATTCCCTTTTACTGTCCTCCCTTATTATTCTTGCCATAAAAAAGACGCACAATGCAGTTTTTTTTTTTTCTGAATAGCCCATCGTAAAAAAACAATATAAATAATTCTTTAGTTAAAATGATAAACTTCAACTTTATACAATATGGAACGTCATATTTTTTAAACATAAATCATAGCAATTCGATTGTTTCCATGGCTTTCTTGATAGCAATATAAAATTTTTTTTTCAATTTATTTATAATTTAAGCAAATATCTCAAAAACGGGTTACCCAAATATCATCAATGTATATATTTTTTAAATCAAAAAAAAAATATCTTTCGTTGCAGCGCAAAATATACAGGGGTTCATTTAAAAAAAATGAAGTTGCCTATATTTTCCATTTTCTTATCGAGATTTTTTTTTACTGATACTTTGAAAAGATAATATGGAAAAAATCATCAATTTTTATATAAAACATTTTTTTTATCTTTAAAAAAAAAGGGTCCAGAGGCGACGTAAATATAATCAAAAAACCCCGTACACTATTTCTGAATTTTAAACAGACCTTTATGTATGTCTGTATACTATATGATTAAAAATTTATTACTAGCATGTTACCCGAAAAAAAAAATACAAAGTGAATTATAAAAAAAAAAAAATTAAATTAATCTAAAAAAAAATTTAATTATTTAATTGACGAAAAAAAATCCATAATTAAGTGGCATTATGCGGGGGAAAAGAGCGTACCTGAAATGTTTCAGTTTATTTCCCCACCAACATTTCGTCCATTTTTAAATATTAAACGATTGTCAGTAAGTTCGAGTCTAAAGGTACCGTAATAAATAATTGTAAATATTTAACTCAGGATATCGAAAATAGAGCCGGGGAAAAGAGAACAGAGATCTTAATATTCTACTGAGTGTGGAGGGGAAAAAAAATGGTTTTACCGATGAATGTACATTCACCCCAACAATGAACCAAATGTTCAGAATTCCGGTATTGGGCCAGAAAATGAACATTGCTTTGTTCTCTCCGACAATACCCCAAAAAAAAAAAAGTGTTCGTGGGGAAATTTTTTTTGGCATGTATCATTGGACCCTCTTTTATGGACATAACCTGACAGCAGAAACCTATTTGGACTTCGAAAATCAAATTGGACCCGCCTTGGAAGAAGTTGTTGAACCAAATGGATGGTTGCCCCGCCCATAATGCCCGTATGGTTAGAGGTGGAAAATGCTTTTAACGGCAATATTCTTGGTCCCAAACCCCATACCCAACCAGCCAGGTCACCTGAGCTTTCACCGAATGACTTCTTTCTGTGGGGTCACCTAAAGTGTCTTTTTTAAAAATGAAAATTTAGAATCTAAAAGCTACAAAAAACTATTTCGCTAGAATGTAATAAAATTTCGCAATATCAACTAACAACGTTAAAAATGAATTTTATGCTCGGTTGGGATATTGTTTAGCTGTTAATGGGGGGGGTTTTTGAACATTTGATTAATTAATGTT
>JAHBCN010015153.1:2500-21464 GCA_019359885.1 Listronotus oregonensis
GAAAGTTACAAATATGGAATCAATTATTTCTGAAAACCCTAACAATTTGAAATTTCCGTCTTAATCTCTATTAGTAGATCCATTTGCTAATAAAACAAACAAAGTGTTAAATGTTTTAATCCATAAAAAAATAATTATACCATTTTTTTCCCCAGTTAACAAATTTTTAAAAAAGTCGCAACAGCGCTAACCAAAGCAAGCCTTGCGCGTGGAGTAAAGTCAGTTCTACATTGTGCCGAGACATTTTGGTCCGTCTTTAAATCGGGAAAATATACCGATCTGTTATAAATTTACGACAATCGTAGTGCAGGTGTACCAAAGAGTTTTGAAAACGGGATGTGTACAACTGAGAAATCTAAATAAAAAAGTGCTGCTTTAAAACATAATATATGTTTTATAACATAATATACAGCCCAATTATGTAATAAGTACGAATATTTTATAATTTAAAATGAGAATCATACAATAATTTATTCTGTTTAACTAATTCCAAACTAAATATCAAAATTAATTTCAAGAAGTAATTTTTATTATTTGTTTGTAAAACTTAAAAAGATAATTTAAATATGTAAAACCTCGCAAAAAATGTTCGACGTTCGACTCGCTGCGATGAACCTGGCGCGGTGTTGCCAAATTTTTAACAACTTACTTTTCACCCATGTGTTTTGGCTTTTTTAACGTGTTTTGAGCTCCACTATCACCCATTAAAATCGCGAGCAACATACTTTTTACACCCTGTATATTGTGCCGTATGATGGATAAATAATTCTCATTTTTATATAAAAAAAGAAAATATGATTTTGTTACCCTACAATTATTCTTATAGTTGACAATTTCTCAAGTCTCTAAAAGTTATAAATTTTAGACTTTCTTGGTTTATATTACTGTAATGACTTCTCGTTTAAAGTGCTTTAACCACACCCTATTTAGAAAAGTGTTATTTTTTTTAATAATACGTGTTAATGTACAAAAAGTACTTCTCTTGGTCTTGTAAAGGTAAACCTCTTTGCTTAATAAATAAGTAAAACTCCATACTTAACTTTTGATTTAACTATTTTAAATGGTACCTTGTTACTTTTTACTAAACTTTTTGTAAAGGTAAATTAAGCAATACTAATGAATATGTAAAACTCTATAGCTATTCTTGTAAATATTTTTATTTTTATTACTTTTTAACAAAAGGTTACATCTATTTATAGACCCATGCAAATTTTTACTTTTGGTTCAACTACTTTGAATAGTCTTTTGTTACTTTTTACTTTTATTAAATACAAATTTATAATTGGAAGCAGAGATCCCTGAATCAAACAAGCTTGTTAGCCTTTATTTGAATTTAACAACGAGATAATTACTTGTTTTGCACGGTTTGGGTTTTGCGTTATAATTTATAAACTAATTTCTCATTTGGAAACTTCCCTTAATTAATATTAAAATTATTTTAAAATACGAATCTACACCTGTAGCGAAAAGGTAAATTTGAAATAGTATGCAAGCAAAAGGAAGATAAGTTGCGCTTTTATTTTTAAAATTACTTTTGATAATTTAGTTAGACTAAATGCTTATTAACTTGATTATAAAATGAGTACAAAGAAGCTCTGAAAAGTCTATTGCCAAGTAAATATACAAAATCTCTAAGAATAGAAAATTCTATAACATAATTCTGATATTAAGATAGATTAATTTTAGTTAGCTTAGTTGTATTTAAATTTGCTTTGTTTCATCAGCAAGGAGCGTCAAAACTTAAAAAATAAACTTTTTTTTTCCAATCTTTAAAAACGTACTAATTGACCTTAGGGTCTTTTGATACTTTCTAAGAATAAAAATCAACTGTATTAATTAAACAATAATTTAAATGTAAAAGTAAATTTAATTTAAAAATAAGTACAGGCATTTTTACGCACGCCTCGTATTTTGTACAAGGTCTTTGGTTATATTTACGTGGCTTCTGAAGCCTTTATTTTGAAAGACAGAAAAAAATGTTTAATATAAAAGATGTAGTTTTTTTATATTATCTTTTGAAATTATCAGTAAAAAAATATCGCAATAAAAAAATGGAAAAATATAGGCAACTTTAACTTTTTTAAATGGAACACCCTGTATATTATGCGCTACAATAAAAAAATCTTTTCTGATTTCAAATGTACAGGGTTTTCCCGTATAATTGCGCACCCCTTTAAAATCTTTATTTTTATAGATAGAAAAAAATAGTTTATAGAATTTTTCAGGGGTTTTTCATGAAGATTTTCATGGTGTAAGATAGAAAAACAAATGATGATCGGAAAATTAACAAATCACTATCAACTTCGTTATTTTAAATGGAACACCATGTATATGATTGAAAATTCAAATTCTGCTAATCTTCCTCTTTTCAAATATATATAACTTATCTATGTTCGGATAAACAAGTTGCAAGTTATTTGAATTTAAAATCTGTTCTTATAAACCATAGTTAGCCATGGATACAACCCAAAGTTTGGCAAAGTTAAGTCGCGTTAGCCATTGTTCATCTTGGAAACCAAACAAAAATATAAATATTTGACAGAAGAAAAACATTATGGGTCCAGAGAAAACCCTCACCAAATTCAGCAACATAACAATTCTATTGTTTCCATGGCTTTCTTGATACTAATATGAAACTTTTTTGTAATTTATTAATAATTTAACCTAAAATATTTCAAAAATGGTTCATCCAAATATCATAAATGTATATATATTTAAATAAAAAAAAAAGATCTTCCGTTGTGGCGCATAATATACAGGCTGTTTCATTTAAAAAAGTTAAAGTTGCCTACATTTTTTTCTGTCTTTAAAAATAAAGGCTCGTAAATATAATCAAAGACCCTGTACATCATATATTGTAACAAAAAAGTTAAAATAGCTTTTATGTTGTTTTTTACATAAAATTCAGTGGCGTGTTAAATTTGTCCTGCATGATTTAGTTTTTGATTTATTCACCAAAGTTGTTTTTTTACAAAACTATATATTTTTTCCTAATTTGATTACGCTAGTTTCTAGCTTTTTAAAATATATAATGGTCATACCTAACATTTTCTTAAAATAAGAGCCAAACTTTACAGTAGGTCATTACTTTTAACCAAGCAATAGTAAAAAAAACTTAATTTAATTAAGTTTGTAAAATCATTGGGTTTTGTTATAAATGTTTATTTTTTTATTAATATTATTTTTTATGTATTTGGTTAACTAATAATTCCATCCCTAGAAAAATATTTTTTATCTTACCATACGTACGTATTACATATCAAAAACCAATTACAAAATATGAGTCTCTATTTAACTTTAATACATTTTAAAAGAAGAAGGGGTTTGCTTCTTCACTAGCCAAAACGTCAATTTCCTCAATATCTCAATTGTCTTTATTATATGACCTTGGTATGGGTTGCATAAAAGTTCCATAACTTAATAAATTATTTTTAAGCAAAAAAAATATCACAAAAAGGCTGCCCTATTTTAAAATTTAATAATCTTTTTTTTTTTCAACTATTATGTTACCTGATAAAACATAGCTCAGTCGTCTCTTGCGCAATTTCGTTTAATAAATTATAGCTACCAACATATTTTATGTTCTTCTCTATTGCAATTTTCCAAAAAAAGCTTTAAAATTTTGGTTGCAATCAGAATGGAATAGAGCGAAAAAAACCCCTGTGAACCAAAGTAAAACTTGTAAAATATCATATTTTAAGAAGGATATGTCATTTGATTCGATTGTTTTTGTTTAATCTTAGAGCCGACCACAGAAATAGTATTTTTAACTATATTTTTTTTTATAAAATGAAAACCGTAAGCGATGATAAACAATAGGATATAAAAAAGACAACAAAAACAATTATAACAAAACTTAAAGCAATTTTCACAAATTTTATTAAATATATTTTTTTAACTATTGCTTGGTCAAAAGTCATGGCCTACTTTTATTTTAAGAAAATTTTGGATATTTTTAAAATTCTCTGTAAACAATTATATAACCACAACTAAGAAAAAGTGTGCAGGGTGTTTCATAAGAAAAAACTTAACTTTGATTTATAAATCAAAAACTAAGTTATGCCGAATAAATTCAACTACGCCATCTAATGTAACATAAAAAACTATACATAAGATATGTTTTACTTTTTTGTTACTATACTTAATGTAGGAGACACGGAGAATGCGTGAAAATGCCAAATTTTAAATTTCACCCTGTATCTTAAAAAATTAAGGGGGCTGTTAAAATTCTGTTTGCGGCATCTTTTGTTTCTTAAAAAAATTGCTGGTATTATACAAGCCACTTCCCATTATCTTTACAAACAAATAAGTATCGAAACTAAACACCCTGTAAAAGGAAAGTGCAAAAAGTACTTACAGGCGTTAGACCCGAGAGGCCTACTACTTTTTTTTAAACCAGTAGGTTATTAGAGTATTACAAAAAATAAATAAAATAATATAAATATATTGACAACATAAATTAATTATAAATAATGTTTGTGTCTGAGATTTCTGTGCGTCTAACCAAGAATATTCTATAGAAGTGGTACTATAAAACTCCCAAATTTTTAAAAAGCATAGACTTGAAGGGTGAGTACGTAGAGAAATAATGTAGAAATCATATACTATTTCAGTAAAAAACAAAGTTACAGCCAAATTTCGGTTTATACTTTAATTCTTATTTTATTTAGGAAAATCTGACTTTTACCTATATTAATATAAAAAACAACTGTGTGATTAGAGCACCCATTATTATAATGATTCACCCTGTATATCTGCGAGGCTATAAAGTAAATGTCATAGAAATCTAAAAATTAAAAGTTGTATTCATAGCTTAAAGTGCTCTGTATATTAATCAATAAATTATTCACTATGTTGAGGAAACTTTCAAAATCATTCAGGCTTGCCAGAACATCGTCGTAAATTGATATTGCGGGGCTGGAAACATAATTGATTACTGGAACACAGTTTTAATTTAATTTATGTCATAATAATTAGCGAGTGGTCGAACACGCCGAGCCAGACTTGGGGTTGGCACACCTGCTACCGACACTTGATGGAATCGCTAGTTCTCTACGTTCAATACTATGCCTCCACAAGGCGTTCGGACTTTTATTAATGATCGTATAAATCCTACTTTATTACACCTAAAAATGTTTTTGATTTTTTTACTTATCTGGATTATTACATAATTCAATATTGGTTAATTATACCAAAAAAACAAAAAAATTAATATTTCGAATAAATTACTATCACTCCATATAGTTTAAGTTGTTATTATTATTATTTTAATTAATTGCCTTGGTGACATCTTGAACGTGAGAACAGACCGGATCATTCCTCAAAACCCATTTAACAAAAATTTTGAGGTAAAAATTCCAGAATAAAGTGTATGGCCACATCCCGATCTTCCCAGCACGTTTGGAAACATCTTTCTGCTATACAGATGGATTCAAAAGCGAGCAGGGAACTGGAGCGGGCGTGTACAGTGAAATGAGGAACTCACAATTTTCCATTTAACTAGGAACACACAGTTCTGTATTTTAAATAGAAATATATGCTTTACTGCACTGTGCAAAAGAAAACAACAGGAGGGTTCATATAAATGAGCGGATCTGCATAATAACAGACAGCCAGGCATCACTAGGGGCAAACACCAAGGATACGTCCAAGCTGACACGAAAATGCCAAAAAGAAGTGAGACTTTTATCTGGCAGAAGATCGAGGTCCACAGAGAGTTCCAAGGATCCAAAAAATCCATGCAAAAACCTACTGTTTTTGCCTTGTTTTTTTGTTTATTGCTATTTATCTTGTAGGAAAATTAGGCACAAATATTTTATATTCCTAATTTTTTTTCTACGACCAACACTTACAAAGTGATGGGCGATTTAAATAATATATTTTTCGATTTTTTACACTTTGTATATTTACTAAATATTCCGCACCTTTCTAAGCATATCTCGATTTATGTAATACAGGGTGTTTCCTAACTACGGTACGAATCTTCAGAGGTTGATTGGCTAGGTCGTTTTAAGAAAAAAAGTTCCTATGAACATATGTCCGGAGTTGCTTCGTTTCTGAGAAACAGGGCGTTGAGTTTAAAGAAAAACAGTATTTATAAAATATTATAAATATCCTAAAACCGATTTGGTCGAAATTTGGTGCATTTATTTGAATAATAGTGCTTATTTAGCTCTACTAGATTGAAATTATTGCTCCAGTGGCTCTCAGTGGGCACACACCATATTATTGAGAAAAAGTAACAATGACTTTTTCTTATAGTTTTATATTTTTAAGATTAATCAACTAAAAATACAACTTTTTACTTCCCTGTTTTTCTTCATATCTAGCTTCGTTTTCGAGAAAAAAATAAAACCACATTAACTCATTCTAAAAGCTATCCATTGGACAACATAAAATAAAACCAAAATAAAAAATAAACATTTCACCTTAAAGTAAATGAGCAAAATGCTCACCTTCTCTAAAATACGGGACTGCAATCGATTTGTCATTTTTTTTTCTAAAAAAACTACAAAAAAGTCATTGGTTTACCAAATCGTTTAAGGATATTTATGATATTTAAATATCGTTTTTTTAGTGTCAGACACTAATGACAAATCATTGCAGTCCCGTATTTTATGAGAAGGTGGAATTTTGCTCATTTACTTTAAGGTCGAAATTGTTTATTTTTTATTTTTGGTTTTATTTTATGTTGTCTGGATAGCTTTTAGAATGAGTTAATGTGGTTTTTATTTTTTTTTCGGAAAACGAAGCAGATATAAGAAAAACAAGAAAGTAAAAGTTTTATTTAGTTGCTTAATCTAAAATATAAAACTATAAGAAAAAGTCATTGTGTACTTTTTTCGTCATAAATGGCTTTGGTGCCCACTGAGACGCCACTGGAGCTAATAATTTCAATCTAGTTAGAGCTAAATAAGCACCTTATTACTTCAAAAACTGCACCAAATTTCGCCCAAAATCGGTTTTAGGATATTTATAATATTTTATAAATACGTTTTTTCTTTAAATTCAACGCCGTATCTCGAAACAGAAGCAACTCACATATTTCATAGGAATTTTTTTTAAAACGACCTAGCCAATCACCCTCTGAAGTTTCGTACCGTAGTTAGGAAACACCCTGTATACATCTTTTTGCAGAATTTCCAGCAAAAATGTGTAGCAGGCATCCCACATCCACACGTTCAACAAATCTTGTGTTTTTACAGATAACGCTTGGTCTATTTTAATTTTATATTTCTTTAAAAAATCAGATACGACTAACTTAAAAGTAATTTTATTATCTTTTTTTTAATTTTAATTTATGTTTGAAAATAAGCTATTTTAAGAAATATTTATTGTCTTGCTTTGTAATATAATGAATGATTATATCCGATTATGTTTAAAAAAGGGCCAAAATCATTATAAAATATTCTTCGTGGGCCCCTTTTAAAACTATGCCAGTGTAATTTGACAAACAGCGAACGCGTGAATTTTTTAGCGGTTACTAGATATGCTTAAAATGATATCATATGGCTTTCATGAATATTTTTACTTAACGTATCAAGTTAACTGTCTCTTGTCGCATCTTATAACAGTAACGTTACTTCAATTTAAAACGTTTAATGTTGTCTATTTTAGTGCTGTAAACCCTATTTAAAAAATCCAAGAAAAGGTGTATCCATTAGGTTGGATCGAAAAACCTTTTTTCGAATACAATTTAATAGCGCGGAAATTCATAGGCGTATTATAAAGAACAAAATATTTAAAAAATCAAAATTTGAAATCGCGCAAAGCATAAAGTTTCAAAAAATTTCAAATTACCGTAAAAAAATTCAAAAAATTTTCCCCCAAAAATATTTCTTTGATTCTAATATGAAAAATGTTTTCAGAGCCATAATGCATACAAAAGTGGACTCATTTTGTTTAACTGACTTGAAAGGCCTAAAGTTGCAGGTTGTATCGTAAAAAACGATATTTCATGATTTTGACGACTTTTTATCATGTGCCAAAATCCATAAATGTTTTATTTTTAATTGTAATACTGTAAAAACCATTCAAAATAGTTTTTAATCCAAAAATACTTTCAGACCTGATTCTAACTGTGTTCCAGAAAAGGTCTAAATTACAGTATGGTTGCTCATACATTCCCGTAAAAACGCCGTTTTCCATAACACACTAATGCCGAGGATGATCGCGTTGTTAAATTTAAACTGGTAGCAATTGTTAAAAGTTAACAACGGTTTAGAATGTTTAACAAAACGTCATTGTCAGTGTAATTCAATGATTTTAGTAGGCAACCTGTCAAAATCTGACATTTTGTAAAACATTCTAAACCATTGTTAACTTTTAAAAATTGCTAAGTCCATTGCTAAATTTAACAACGCGATCATCACTCGGCCGTTAGGTTATTAATAAGACTGTAACAAGTGATTTACAAAAAAATTATTAGCCAAACATATCATATTGCAGCTCTCAGCTTATTTCAACATTTAATCTGTGCTGAAATGACCCAGGAGTCACGGTGAGGACGTGGCTGCAAGGCCACCAGGGTGAATTTTATTTCAATATTTACAGTAACTATTTAATTTGTTTAATGCATGTGTTCGTTGTGGGTAAAAGGTTGTTTACATAGAAGCTTCTTTAAATTTAGACTTTGAATTAAAGGTGGGCATCAGCTGTCTTGATTTTAAAGTAGCTCTGATATAACCATCTCGATTTTCATGCCCTACACTTTTCTGCTGCTTCTGTAACCAGTTTTACACACCTCTCTACTGACTGAGTGTGGCATGGGAATTTGAGGTAGTTAAACTCTGGTAGAGCTTTGTCTTTCAATAAAGAAGCAAAGTGTTTAGTTGGCATCTTGGACAGTAGTGGCGGCGGTGTTAACTTGCAGATTGACCAATCAATTAGTTCGGTATAGTCGTTTGCACTTAAATTTATAGAAGGTACTTTAAAGTCTCATACATATCCTTCAGCTGATATCTCATTCCTGGATTTAATGATCCTCCTGTAGCCAAGTTCTCTTATGTGTGGTCTCTCCTCCATTATCATGGCCAACATCATATTTTCAGGGTGGCAGATGAATGCGTTCCTTTGAATTACTGGATCAATGATTTGCTTGATATTGTCCGGTAGATGTCTGGGTGTTTATACTACCTTTAAAATATGCTTCGGTCCATCTTTCACAGGGTAGTTTTTCTTTATATCAAACCAAATAGGTGCATAATATGCACCTGTTTGGTTTTAATTTTTTATTCTTTTTTCAAACCCAAAAACTTTTTAAAAATTAGCACCTGTGTGGTTTGTAAAAAAACTACCCTGTAAAAGAACTGAAAAAGTGTGCGGCATGAAAATCAAGATTTATTGAGCTATTTTAAAAATCAAGAAGGATGCTTCTTTAATTCAAAGTCTAAATTCAAAGAGGCTTCTATTAAAAAACCCTTTTTGCCCACAACGAACACGCATTGTACAAAGAAAAAGTTACTGTAAAATTGTAAATAAAATTCACCTTGGTTGGTTGGGTGGGGTGGGGGGGACTCCCTTCGACTCCCATTGAGCCCTAGGTCATTTCGCACAATTAAATGTTGAAAAAATGAGAGCTGCAAATGATATGTTTTTAACTTTTTTGAAAACCCTTGTAACAGTCTTTTTAAAAAAAACCAGTGTTTTTTAAATTCCCTCAAAATTGGAAAAACGGAGTTTTTTAGGGAAATTATTTTTAACTTTCAAATTTAACCCAAAAAAAGGGAAGGGGTCTAAATTTTTTTTTGGGAAAAAATTTTTGATGGTTTTAACAATTTAAAATTAAAAAAAAACATTTGGGGGTTTTTAATGTTCAAAATCGTCAAAAATCATGAAATATCTTTTTTAAAAGGAAAACCCCCCGATTTTCCCCCTTTTCCCGGTTCATTTAAAAAAAAAAATGACCCCCTTTTTGCATGCATGGGGATCCTAAAAAAATTTTTTTTTCACTATTAAAAAAAAAAATTTTTTTAAATTTTTTTTTTAAATTTTTTAAAATTTTTTTAAAAAATATATTAAATTTAAAAAAAAAAGTGTGTTTGAGACATAAAAAGGTAAATGTTCACCAAATTTTGTATTTTTTTTTGTTAAAGATATAAATAAAAACCAAAAACTTTGTTATTTGAATTTTTCTCATACATCTTAAGGTTATGCGAAAAAATGTGTGTTCAAAAGTTGTAGATCTTTTTATTACCTTCAACTTTGCCATATAACTTTTTTCCATAAGACTTGTAGTTTTGCCGGAAATCGAGATAAACCGTTTTGTACTCTTAAAAACTCACCACCTTTAACTCCATGACCTCAGATCGCCCGCAGATTACTTTTCCATTCATTTTTGTTATATTCTTTTGCTTTTCCAGTGGGTTTTATACTACTATTTTTTTATTTTTTTGGTTTCAAAAATTATTGACCCTGGTCTATACGTCAAAAGTACGATGGCAACAGCACAAATATTAACCTCAAACGCGTTTTGTATTGTTAAGGACAGATGAGTATCAAGGAAAAAGTCTAACTGTTACCTTAAAATATTTAATGTCCGACTGGTATATTATTTGACAAATAATAATATTATGTCAAAGTCAGTTAAATACGAAATATTACCCTAGGGCGTTATTAAAAAATAACGCTCTAGGGCCTACAAATTTACCAATAAATAAACAATAAATTATCTTCATTTAAGCATTTATTACGAAAATACAAACATACTTACACAATATACTTGTCATAATAAAAATTATTTTTTAAAGTAAAACGTACAATTTTCAAACTGACCGGAAAATTCCATATTTCCATAACCCACCGCAGTTGCTGTGTTACTTGAAGTAATATTTTTCCCAACTACAAGGAAAGCATTAGCCAATTTGGGGCTTTCACTATCATCCACGTACCCTCGTGCTACCGAATAACTCTTCCAGCCTTCTAACCTCATTAAGCTCTCGAAACTACCTACCGCATCAGAATGAAATGTTGCCGCTGTACGTCTTAAACAATGACCTGTGTACGCCTTAGCATCAGGTAAACCCAAATATGTAGCAATCTTAAATGGTATATTTCCAAATGTATTTTAACCTATAGGCTGCACAGTACATCGTTCATCACGATAACACAAAAAAAACTATCAATTGGTGCACTTTTAGGTCGCAAAGACACATAGTCCCAAATTAACTTTGTTGCGCACATTTCACTGCCATCAATAACCAAAAAGCTCCTTGCTTGCCCATTTTTACTTTCTGGAATATCAATAAATATATGCTGACCCACATCACGCACATCGGAAAACTTCATTTTCACAAGCTCGTCTCTTCTACAAGCTCCGAATACACCTATCACTAATGCAACTTTATCTGCCAAATATTTTTCAGTCGGAACTTCTTT
Organism: Listronotus oregonensis; assembly: GCA_019359885.1. NCBI lineage: Eukaryota > Metazoa > Arthropoda > Insecta > Coleoptera > Curculionidae > Listronotus > Listronotus oregonensis. The sequence continues at coordinate 13,877 of JAHBCN010015153.1, forward strand.
CAAAAAAGTTATAACTTGTTCGCGAGTCAGAACCTTCGACTTTTTAGGCTGATAATTTCTCCCAAGTTGCTTTAGGAACTGTTGCACAGAAATCAACTTTTCATTACTTCTTATCTTCTTATGAACTATTAATTCTTTACGTAACATTGAAAACTTTGTCCAAAGGGAATTTGGAGAATATGACTCTGACAAATCTTGAAAATAAGCCATTAAAACGGTTTCGTCCACGCAGTGTTCCGTCAGCCAGGCCTCAAAATGGAAATATTCTTTCTCGTAAATCCTCCTAGTTTTTTCTGGCACAAGCGCATTCTCAGCTTTCACTAAATACTTGGGGAGATTTTTTCCCTCTTCGAAAATTTTTGTCTTATTGACAAATAACTTACAACCATGGTTACCACAATTACGTTTCGACAATTTTTTCAAGTAAATGCTTTTACTTGATTTGGTTTAAACTAATACATTCAAAATTCATTCAAATTTTTCTTATATAAAGAATATTTAGTCGGACATTAAACGTTGAAGGCACCACGGTATTAAGGATAATAACGCTTTCGGTCAACGTATAAACACACCATCGACCTCAAGCGTTATTATCCTTATAATACCCTTGATACCTTAATAACTATAAAAAAGCGTCTTTTCATTAAATTCTTGATTTTTTTTTCCAAGAAAATATTTATATGTGCCTACTACATATTAGAATTTTAAAATCTACCGAGAAAATGGCAACAATTTAATAAAATGAATCCTCTTGAAACTTTAAATCTGTCAAGTGACAAAGGGTCGCTATTGTAATTTGTAACACGGTTCAAAACTAAACGTTTAATTTTCGAGTTAACCGTCAAGTCCAGCGACCGGACAGGCTCAAAGGCAACTTTTGAACGGCCGCCGTGCAAATTTGACCTATTGTTAATTATTCTGTAGGGCTGTGACAATGTCGATTTACACCAAATTCAGTTTAGTTACAGGCTGATGAATTTTCCAGTATAATCGGCATTACTTGTTGTAATGAAGGTAGAATTTACTTGAAAATTGTATACTGAAATAAAACCGGGTGCGGTGTTAAATTGGGATACTCCTTGTTACAGACCAGCCGATCGTTCGACCGACCGAAAGTATATCTTTAACTCTCCACAAATATGTTTGTTTATAAATTAAAGACAAATAAATAAACCTTAAAAAAGGTCAACTGGAAAACTTTATTTAGGTGTCCAACATAAACCGGTGTTTCTTAAAGACATGTTTATACTTAAGGGGTGATTTTTGGACTTATTTTAAGAAAAAAAAATGATGAACGTATTTCCTAAAAGTCTATTGAGATACAAATGATAAAGTTTAAAAAAAACAGTTTTTTAATAATAACTTAGATAATATTGTGGACACCTTTATAAAATCTGGTACATTTTCAGTGCATCAAGATGCATTTTTTGATGTACAAACATTTTTTATTTTTTCACCAGTGGCGTTCGTATGGGTTTTGCATTGAATATTTTTGGAGAAAAAATACTACGCCACTGGTCTCTTTTAAAATAAAAATTACGTGTAAAATTCTTAATCATTTTATAGCAAATTTGATCTTTTAGTTTTTTTTTGTCCGACGCATGGTTTTCGCTAAAAAAATTTACTTCGGGATCACTTTCCAAATTTAATCAAATTTTGTTATATCTCCTTTATTCTATTAAACATTTTAAATATCTTTTTATATAGACAGTTAAAAAAGCTCAATTTTTTTAATATAACTAATATTTTCATTGTATCTTTTTTAGTTTTTGATATACTACCGATTTTTTTTTAATTGAAACGTCAATATCTTAAAAACTGTAAGAGCTTCAAAATTTTATAACACATAAATTATGTATTTTAACAGGATATTTCATTTGGGTTATTTAGGTTTTTGTCTAAATGCAATACTTTTCGAGTTATAATCAAATCGGGATTTTTTCAAGGTATACCCCACAAAAAATTTGAAAATTGATTTTTTTATTTTGGATTGGTTTTAGAAATTTTAGGTGATCTAAGATTTAAATAAATAAAATAAATGATTTATATAAAAAAAAAAACAAAAATATCATAAATGTTTTTCCTATTTTGGACTGAAATTTTTGGTAAAAATCACAGTATTGTTTATATTTTCTTTAATATTTATCCTATTAAAAATTTAAAAATTTATATATAGACAATTTATAAAGCTGTATGTTTTGTTTTATAAATCTTTTTGCATCTCTCAAAGTTTTTGAGATTTATTTTTATTTAAAACGTTAATATGTTAAAAACTATAGAAAAACAAAAAAAATTATAAAAGAAAAAATACATATTTTTAAATTGTCTATAAAAAACGTAATATAAATATTTTGATAGAATAAATAATTTAAAAAATAATAAACAAAAATGTAATTAACTTGAGGAATTGATCCTGGAGTAAAACATTTTAATTTTTTTGAGCAAAAACCATGCGTCGAACAAAATAAAACCAGGAGATCAAATTTGCTTAAAATAAATATGGATTTTAAAAGAAATTTTTATTTTAAAAGAAGCAGTGACATGGTATTTTTCCCCAAAAATATTTAATGCAAAACCCTTACGGGCGCCACTGGTAAAGAAAATAAAAATGTTTGTTCATCAAAAAATGCACCTTAATGTATAGAAGGTCATAGAAAGTTTTTCTTAAAATGAGTCCTAGAATAAGCCGCTTAAATTTTAGCATATTCTTAAGGAACACCCTGCATTCTAAAAAGTACCCTTAATTTAAATGGTGATTTTTTTGTTTTACGGGGTGACAAAGGTAAAATATATTTCTTTGCAAATATGTCAAAAATTATTAAAAAAACAGTTAAAAGCAAATTTGAAGCAACTAAAATTTTACATAAAAAATATCTTAGCATTTTTTAAGCATCGTACAATTTTTAACTCAACAACCTATACAGATTTTTTTTGTAAGTTATTTTATAAAATTGATAACTAATTTTGAATTATTTTTTTTATCAAACGATATTTTCTAAGCTACTTCAAAAATATCATCCCCATCTTCATTAGTTAATTCTTCCATGTCTTAGATCAGGAAAGCGATGGGATCAATGTCTCTATTAATCTCTATGTTATGTTCTGTCTCTTCGAGCTTAGCATTTAAGTAGGATTGCACACGGTAATCCCACATACAGTGAAACAGCAAAGTCCTGATTTTTCACAACTACAACTTGCGTTGCAGCCCTTAGTGCAATTTTAAATATAGTATTTGCTAAGTGTTCGGGAGATGGTGGCAGAGATTTCTAATAAGTACCAATTTATTGTTCGTTATTTTTACTCCCAGTCTTAAGGATTTCCTACACTTAGACATAGATTATTGGGTCAAAAACCAAGACAGGTAAACGCACTAAAAAACTTGTAGCTTAACTCCTAAAAACGCAGAAATGTCAAGGTATTTTGCTTTATGTGTTAGCCATCTGTCCTTTAAAGACTAATATATATAGTAGATTAGGTTAGGTTAGGTTTAAAGTGAGTGGACTTTTTACGCCCTCCACCGCGACCGCCCGGTCTATTGTGGCTCACACCTATTTATATTCCTCCCAATAGGATCAAACTTACATTTCCCCTTATTCGTGCCGCTACCGGACACGAGCACAAAATGTGTTCTGGTATCCCGGTTTCCTGGAAAGAATGACGAGCAGACGATTAGATCCGTCCTGCCTTCATCTCGCGGTATAGTGACGTGGGTAGCTACCAAGTTCTTGTTACAGGAACCAGATGTTCCTCCTGAGGCCGTATCTTCGGTCTTTTTCTATGAAAACGGTTCTATCCGATTTTTGTTTAAAGCCAGGGAACCATTTTTCCTATAAAAGCGGCGCTGTCGGCCTTCTGTTTGGATTCAGGGATTCTTTCCTAAGCACCTGTTTGTTCGGGATGGATTAGCCCTTCCCCGTGAAACAGACGCCTGTGACTTCAGGCGCATCTTTCTCTGCTTGTGTTTTGATCAGCGCACCTTTGTCACTTTTTTCCTATGAAAGCGGTTCTGTCCGCTTTCTGTTTGGAGCTGTGCCCTGTATCTTAGAGGCACCGTTAGAAACACCTGTTTAAGCCACAGAATGTTATTCACTTATCAGCAGGGCATGCTAACACCTTGAGTTAAGTTGTATTCGTCTTAACTTTGGATCCCGTTCCATACGCTAGCAACCGATAACCGGCAACTCCAGCGCATGTTACAAAAGATCCTACTATGCCTAGATATTTTTAATATAATTTGTATGCATTTAAAAGTCGCGTATATCAATATACTTCTGTGCAGCTCTTTTATTCAGATAAAACTTAGCAAGCATCTTTAAAAGGATACAATAAAAAAAAGTGTACAAACTTTTTTTAATTATTAGCTTAAATTAACCTTATAACTATTATGCTAAAAACTATATTTTAGCCCACCCAAAAAACCCATGACCTAAATTAAGGGTACTTTCAGGGTACTTTAAGAATATCAAAGAAAAGACCTTTGGAAATATCTAACTTCGTCGAAATTTTTTTGTAGTCAAAATGTTTATTTACTGGGGTATTATGCAAAAAGCGTAAAAAAATGCAAAAATAATAATTACCTTAACAAGTGCACAAAGTTGTCTTTGCCACAGGCGACTGCCGATGCTCAAATGACGCGAAGCAATTCTTCGGGAGAAAGAGAAATAATATTTGTTCTTAGAAAGGAAAAGTAGCACTCTTTTTCCCTAACCGAGAGAGAAAAATAACATTTTCAGAAAAAGTAGTAAAAAATATTTTGTTAATAATATATTAAAAATTTGTACCTACAATTAAATTGCTTAGGTATTAAAAGTTCAAAAAAACTTATGTAATGCTATATTAGAGAGACAAAAATATTTATGTCCAAGAACAATTTAATTTCACACTAATTAAAAAAAATCATGTTATTAACTGAAATGCATGTTAAGAAGTATTTCCCCAAGCTAAAAGAAAAAATAGAATTTAAATAAATACTGTTTGGGCTTCAAACATGTTTATTTGTAAACGTTATCCTTAAAGGCATAAAAAACAATAAGTGTCAGATCGACACCAACCTATAATTAAAACTAAGTATCCGTGGGATTGCCCGTTGTTCTTAAATAAATGTTTTTCTTTCAAAATACTAATAAAAAACTAGAACAACAGAAAAATTGATTGAAAACCCAACGGGTCGGGAGACACAAAGACAAATGGTAGGCGATGAGAAAGAGCTTTCGAACGATTCCATTAAATATGCTTAGGTTGCAGGAGTCCTATAGTTTTAAAAGATATATGGTGAGAATACTCGACAAAAGGTTAGGTATCTATCTAACTAAATAATAGTAATTGAAAATGCTGTAGAAGTAAGAGAGTAATAAATGTTTAAAGGTAATTTTAAAATGGCATAACATAACTTATTTTAAATAGATAATAATTCCTTTGCGAGGCTTTAATAAAAGAGAACAAAAATAAATTATTTTTATTTTTTCTTAAAACCTACAAGAGTAATTTAAAATGTCTAAACTGACTTTTGTAAATCGGTGATTGTTTTTTTAATTCTTGCTCCGTATTTCAGGCTGATTATTATACAGGGTGATCTACAGCTTCTTTTTTAAAAGTAAACGATGCATTGACCGGAAATAATTTTATTAGCGGTGATAATAAATAAAAAATTATTTTAAAAACAGCTTAAAAATCCCTTTGACAAAATTTATATAATCAACTAAGTTCAACGGCTGTTACATAACAGCTGCCTCGCTACAATAAACCATAAACTAAAAAACAAAACATTAAACTTTTTTCACTTTATGAAGAGTCGGCTTATGGTGTAAAATAATCAAGCTACATAAATTTATTATTGGTATAATACCCTTTTTAGAGAACCATGTTTATTATTAAAATCCAACACTTAGCATTAGGCTAAAATCATCAGATACAGGGTACGTCATATGTATCGACAACTAAGGAACCGGTACCAGATATAAAAGGGAAAAGAGACATCTAGGGAGGTAGGTATTGACCGGTTCAACAACAACCCTCTACACCCTTAGGTAATCAAGTACAGGCAAATACAGTGCTGTTATTTGGAAAAACAGTGCTGCTATTTGAAAAACAGTGCTGTTATTTGGAAAAACAGTGCTGTTATTTGGAAATACAGTACTGTTATTTGGAAATACAGTACCGTTATTTGGAAATACAGGGCTGTTATTTAAAAAACAGTGCTGTTATTTGGAAATACACGCTGTTTCGTTATATTGTGATGTAATTTATTCTAACTAAATGTAAGAACCAGAATTTTCGTAAAGAAGCGGGATAGTTTTGGGTTCTGGTTAGTTGTTGTTAGTTTTGTATTGACTAATAATTAAAAAAAAAGAATAAATATACCAGGTGGCGCCTTTTTGGTCGATTTTCACAGTATTGAAAAATCAAGAGATAAGAGCACATCCGATGACACATTTTCAAGTCAAATTTTTAAAAAGAACTGCAACGGTAAAAACCCATGGCGAATGACTTGATTTGTCTTGGAAGTACAGGGTATTTTGCAAATTTTGACGATTTCAGCACACCTTTGTATTTTCATTGTATATAAAGGTTAAAAAAAAAAGTATAAAGCTAGTTTGTATAGCATTTTAAGTAGATTTCAGTGACGTGCTTAATTTTTTTATGGGTTGCAGTTTTAAAGATACAAAGCAAAGGTTTTTTTTTAAATAAACTCTTTGTAAATTATTTAAGTACTTGTTTTAAAATAAAATTATTTTTATTACTGATACCTCACACATATTATTTTTAAGAAAATACGTATTTATGGATAAAAAGGAAATTTACGAAAAAAATATATTAAAGACCTAAACATAGTATTTTGCACCCTTTGCATAAGATTTTATTTTAAAGCAATTTAAAAATATTGTTTATCTCAGTAATCACTATCACCCCTGGAAAAAAATTGATTTTTTTTTATTTTTAAAATTTGTCTGCAAGTTTTAAGTGATTTGAAATTTAAATAAATAAAATTAATGATTTTATCTATTTTTTATTTTATTTTTATTAATAAAAAAACCTAAAAATTACATTAATCAAAAAAAAAACCTATTTTGGACTGAAATTGTTTGTCAATGTTACAAAATCAGGGTATATAGCTATTAATTATACGAAGAAAATATTACATTGTGTTAAAGCGAAAAGTCATACTTGTATGACAAAACATATGGGTTTAAAAAATATGTATGGTTTTAGGACCATTATTTGACTAACAAGTTTTGGTCTGTTTATTTGGCAAGTGGGTCAAAAAAACTTAGCTTAATGATGCAAGTAAACACACCTAAATAAAACTTTATTTATTACATTATTACATTACATCATGATTTTATCAGTTTCAACGTCTTGAAAGAAATAAATTTAAGTTAAAATTTTTATATTATTGCAACAACAAGTAAATAGCACTTTTCCAAATCCAGGGCACATTTTTATTAAATTCAGCTCATACTGCCGGTAAAAGCTATATCGGATGTATTTTCCAATAAATTTAAGACTCGAGAAACCGTAATAAAATTTTGAGCAGTATCTTTTTTTGATTCTTTATTGTACATTTTACTTAGTCAAATGGAAATATTAT
>JAHBCN010015154.1:0-21311 GCA_019359885.1 Listronotus oregonensis
CTAAATTTTCTATTGGTGGAATTTCTGCTTTGTTGTCAGCTTTTGTTATTCGATACGCCTGTCATCAAATATCGATATGCGCAACATATACAAAGTTGGCTTTTCCCTGTCAATTGTCATATTGTCAATGTCAACCTGTATAACCTGTAACCTCTAATATTTATTAATAATTTCTAATTTGTAAATAGTGTGTTCTTTCCAAATATTCCAATTTATTACTATAGTTATTATTATCGCCAAACTTTCCTGGATATGAACCCTTTTACGAGTAAATTTCCGTTATTTTATTCAAAATGAAAAAAGTGTATTGTTATTATTTGCGAAACCAGAAGCCGGCCGAGTTTAGGATCTTCAAAAATATTCTTTTCTCTTCCAAAACAAGACGATAGGAGAAAAGCCTGGTGTGCTGCTGTAGGTATTGAGAAAATGCCCAAAGGACATACCTATTATTGTTGTGAAAACCATTTTGATGTAAGTTTTTATGTTTTATTCCAATTGAAACTATTTACACCTATTTAGGTAGTCTGGCTGTGTTTTAGTGTAAAGTCTAAAAAGCATTTCGCATTTTAGCATTTCGTTAAAATCGATACGATTGTCGATATCGATAGTTCCTAAACAGACTTGGCATCCATGTTGAATTTGATTGGTTAGGGGAGTGGCGGGCTATTTAAATTACAATGATAATTAAACCTTAAATAGAAAAGTAAGGGGTTTGTATTTTCCAGTTATTTAGCAGGTTTTGCTTAATTATGTTTCTACTTTTAATTTTTACACAAAACATTATCAATATCAATTGAGTGAAAATACCTAATGATGCTTCGAGAAAAGAAAAAGACGATAATGTAGAAATAAATTTTAAGTATTCGATCTCTCGGGAAATTTTTTCTCTTAAGTTTATTTTAAATTTTAAAATATTTTATTTAAATATTTTTTAAAATAGCCTTTTTAATATTGCTTTGTGTCCCTCCATTACCAATTTTTATTTTTTAATACATTCCCTAATTTTTATTGGGTTTAAAAATTTTTCGAAAAAAATAATTTATTTCATGTACAGGGTCTTTGATTTTATTTACGTGGCATCTGAGCCTTTATTTTTAAAAAACAAATGTTTTATATAAAAATTGGAGGTTTTTTCCATATTATCTTTTAAAATTATCACTAAAAAATATTGCATCAAAAAAATGAAAAAAGATGAGCAACTTTAAGTTTTTTAAATGAAACACCCTGTATATTATGAGCTAAAACGAAATATCTATTTTTTTCCGATTTTACGTATATATACATTGATGAGATTTGAGTTAACAGTTTATGTGATATTTAAGGTTTAATTATAAATAAAATTAAAAAAAAAATCATATTAGTATCGAGAAAGCCAAGACAACAATAAAACTGTTATGTTGCTAAATTTGGTGAGGATTTTCTTAGGACCAATAATGTTTATTCTTCCCATTAAACATTCCTGCTAAAGTGAAAAAAAATCGGTAAATAAAATTTTATTTAAAAACTCTGGATCCTGCCGCATAAGCCTAGCTATTTCAGTACATACTTAGGTCGGTCCTGCATGTTTTGTTTAGAAAAATTCTTTATAGGCATACTTATAGAGATAAAATTTATAAAAATTTAAAATTGAATAAATTTTATATTCTGTTTCATTAAGTTTAGATCTGCATCCAAGATTAATTTCAGGATTTTCAAGATTATTAAAAGTAGTTAGTGCTTTTCCAATAAAAAAAGTATAATAATTTCCTAAAAAAAACGAGCATAGCCAAATCTTTTTTTTTAATTTGGGCTACAGTCCTTTTTTTTATTTTTAAGTTTTTCCGGTCACTAAACTTTCTTAGTCTTATTTAATAGTGTCTATAGATGGTACCCGTTGTTAAGGATATAATAAGTAATTTCCCTTTGCACTGTCGTCACATTATTGTTGCCTTTAAAAAAGACGCACAATAGCGTTTTTTTTGTTCTTCTACATGACCCATCGACAAGAAAATTTTCAATAGTTATAATAATAAATTTTCCCCTATCGAGACGTCAAATTAGTCATAACAATTTTGTTGTTGTTTTCATGGCTTTCTTGATATAAGTTTGTCCAAGCTAACATTTTTGTGTTGGTTTAATGTTCAGAAAAAAATTCTGACTCAACGTCAAAATCAGCTGATTGGCGAAAAATCACCCAGTAAGGGATTAACGGCGTTTCAATTTTTGTTTTAAATTTTTTTTTTGTGTTTGGGGGGTTTTTTCGTGTTTTAAAGTAGTTTTGATTAAAAATTACTCTGCAGTGTTTTATTTTTTTTTTGTGGACTATTTAATTTTTATATTTAATAATTTATTTTATTTTAGACTAATTTTTTATTTCTGTTTGGGTTTTTCAAAAAAAAACACTAAATGATTTTTTTTTAGTGTATAAATCACAATGATTACCGTATTTCCATTTTGGGAAAAGCTTCGAAACTCACTTCAGAGCTGTGATGAGTGGGGTAAGAAAAAAAAACCCTAATAAATTTTTTTTAAAAAATGATGCTATCAGAATAGTGATCTTGCAAAGGAAAAATAACTCTTTTTAAAGTATCATAATCTAAAAATACATCCCCAGAGGGCCAAAATTTTAAGATTTAAATTTTTTATGAGTGTTTTTTATAGGATGGCATAGTGGCAGTTGCTGAAAAAAAGGAAAGCAAAAAAATTTTTACAAATGAAAGCTTAAGGAAAAACCAAAATTTTAAATGAGAAAATTTTCAAGAGGTTTTATAAAAAAATGAAGAATTAGGAAAAATAAAAATCTTTGGGTGTTTCTCGATGAAACCGGGATCTTCTCAAAGCCTTTCCGGTTTCAGTATGAGATGAATTTTAGGAAAACAAAACCCATTCAAAGATAATTATAACTAAAAAAAATTACTTCTTTAAGGGAAAATTGAAATTTTTTTTTAAACCCCAAGTAAAATTTTTTACAACCCTCAAAAAAATTTTTTTTCCTTATAAATTTTCACAGTTTTACAAAAAGCTTCCTTTTGAACCCGGCAACGAGAAGACCTGTTTACGGGAATATTTTTACAGCTTTTGATCGAAAATTATCTGTCAAACTTTTTTTTTACCAATTAGAGCAAATTTAAAGTCTACTCTGAACTCATAGTATGTGAACACTTAGACAAGCATAAGGGGTATCCTGAAAAATACACATATATGACAGATTCAGATACCTAGTTAGGGTCCCCATACATAGGACATATGATTAAACCGCACCTCAACAACATTAAACTACAGAACACACTTGCTGCATTCTTTTAAAAATTAAAATATATTTAATTAAAAACTAATGAAATACTTTTTTTTCCTTAGATACATTATTCTACATGCTGGTTCAGAAAAAGGATTTTTTGATGGTGCCAGTAGAAGTTTTAAATCTAAAACAAAAAAAGGAGATTACCATGGAGATGGGAAAAAAAATTTTGGGAAATGGGATTCTACCTAATTTTAAAAAGGGCCCTTTATTAGTCATTTGCCAGCTATCATAAGGTTGTTGAAAAAGGGTATATAGTGGGGGGAAGAAAAAAATATGTTAAAAGGTTAAAAAAAAAATATTCCTTTTTCAAAACGGGGAAAAAAAAAGATTTTTGGGGTTTTATTCAACTACCAAAGTCTCCCAAATCTTTTTTTCGTCGTGCTCTTATTCAGGGGGGTGGTCATCAAGTGCGGCTTGCGTCAAATTTATTGTAAATTCAATCATTTAAATGGTATATATTTAAAAATAATAAGACATTCCCTATTTTATGGGACCCACATTATTAGTATATTAATAAGGTAAATGGTAAAAAAATCATTTACAAGTTACTTCGTTTTACTTTTTTCTTTTCTTTAAAACTACCTTACTGCTTTTAATAAAAAAACCCAAAAATTAAATGCTATTTCATTTAAACAATTACATCAATGGCCAAGAGTTCCCAAAAGTTGGGGTCGCAAGTATCCATTTACAGTTTGCTGCAAAAACCCAAACCTCCCACCGCTTTTTAAAAAGGTTTGATAGTATCGCTGCCATTTCCCTTTTTTTTTTACATTGAAAATGTTTGTTTTTCAAAAACCCCTATGGGCACACGCCATTTTAAAGCCCTTTAAAAACGACCTTCCCAAATTTTTGATAAATTTATTTCATAAAAAAAGACTTTTTGTGTTGATGAAACCCGAAAAAATTTGTTTTTTTTTTATTTATTTTTTTTATTTTAAAAAGAAAGCAGCAAAAAGTTATATCAGATGAAATAAACGACATTTTAGGGATCTTTAAAAAAAAAAACAAATGGGGGTTTAAAATCCTTTGGAGATATTTAAGGGTATTTAATTCAATAAAAAAGTTTCCCCAAATATAACAAAAATAAAGGCTTTTTTTATTCAGAAAAGGTTTAAATTTTTAATTTTTTATACCAAGCGCTCTTTTAAGTGTATTTAAGGACTTTTAAAAAGTGTAAAAAAGTGTAAACTATTTGAAATAAAACATTTATAAAAAAATCTCACTATATCCAAAAAAAGAAATTTTTTTTAAAATATTATGGCCAAAAAACTTTCATAATTCATGCAAATATATGAACAAAAGAAAAAAAAACTAATAAAATTTTGTTTTGTAATCTAACAATAAATTTTTTTTAAAATATTAAAATTTAAATTCCCCTTCCCCAGTGACCCCGCTTAAATTCTTATATCCCCCAAAAACTGAAAAACAAAATTTTCTAAAATTTTGGGATATTGCATTGAACCTAAAAATGTTAGCTTTGGGCAAACATACTTATGTTTTTAATTTCAATTTTATAATATTATTTCTAATGTGTTAAATATCTTAAAACTGTTTCTAATATTATTAATGTAGATATATTTTAAATCAGAAAAAAAAATCTTTTTTGATAGCGTGATAGCCCCTAATAACAGGGTGTTCCATTTAAAAAGTTGAAATATTTAATAATTTGCAATTCTAGGTAAGGACATGTACTGTGATTTTCGATTTATGTAAGTTAGGTTTTTAGAGGATGAATTTAAGTGTAGACTTAGTTTGGTTTTTTAAAAATTCCATTACATCAAGAGTTTTTTTTATAGAAAAAGGTAAAGGTAAACTTTTTTAAATTAACAAAACTGTATACCTAATTAGAGTTAAAATTGGCATTTTGCAAATGTGATCCCGGGGTCACATCGTTTAATCGCTTATAATAAAAACTTAATAGGCATAAGGAAAAACCGTGCCAGATATTAAAGACCCAAACTCAATTGCTCAAAATTTTGCTAAATAATATAGGCAGAACTTAAGAAAAAATAAAAAAAATTTTAAAAAAGCTAAATAATTACTTCAATCTAAATAAAAAGTTAAAAAAATCTTTTTACTTTTTTGGGATTTTAAAAAAAAAAACAATTATTTTTTTTTCCGGGCTCGGTCTTAAATAATATTAGAAATTTTACAAAATTTTTCCCAAAAAAACAAAGCTATTTTTTTTAAAAGTGGGTAAAATTTTTGGATATTTTGGGTTTTGGCCCTTAAACAAATAATATATCCATCACCTATTCACCCAACAAATGTTTTTTTTTTTTGGTCCATTGTGACAAATTTTTTTGTGTTATCAAAAGCAATTTATTCTTTTTTTTTAAAAAATAATCAAAACCATTTTCTACATTTAAAACCTTTTAATTAGAAAAACGTTTAACAAAATATAAATCAATTTTCATGCTTAAAGAACATTACTGAAATCTCATGAATAGAAAGGAAATATTTTAGGCAAATTTTTGTTTGTTTGTAGCCGGGGAAAAAAAAAAAGAATGTTAGTGGGGCGGAAGTTTAAGTGGTTCTTTGACATGTTTTCCGCTTTTTTTTGATGGCCTGCAGGTCATGGTACCATCTTAAAAAAGAACATACGAACAAGTTAATTTTACAATCCCCAAAGTACGCTGCAAAATTTATAAAATTAGATGGATTATAAATTATTTAAAAACAAACTAGAACCCCCAAAGGAAAAAACAGAGAGGTGGGGGTATTACATTTATTTTCCAAAAAAAAAAATATTTTGGTTGTCTCTTTTTAAACTAACCCATTTAAATGTTAATTTAATCTAAATTTTTAAAAAATAAAAAACGGTTTTTTAGGTTTCTAGGGCAGAAAGCCCAGCAGACGACAGTTATCCAAAAACTAGCCCCAAGTACAGAGAATGGATTGTCTTCACCACCGGAGCCATAAGAAAAACACCAATTAGGACCATGGGGGTCCCAAACCTCACACCCCTTTTACATATTTTGTCAAATGGGGTTTTTTGAGGCTATGTTGCGCCTCCGCACTGTTGGTATAATGCCCAACGTAAGACTTGGCGCACAGAGACGTCGTTGTGGAGGTTTCCCCCCACTATTGACATCAAAGGATAATCAAACACAAACGTGGCAGGTGTGGGTCCCAAAATCTACACAAAACGGTTTAAAAAAAAAGAATGGTCAATGGGTGATGGGGAATGTCTTAAACTGAGCTCACAGGCATAACCATAGCCGTAAAAAAAGGTAGGAACATTACTGATAAAGTTGTGCTTATCCATACAAATTGTAGGGGAACTGTAAAGTGTTAGTTTTCCCGGAAGTTACTAAAATATCCTTATTGAGATACAGCTAATCAATTGGGAATGCCGGGGGCGAACCTTCATCTAAATGTCAACGGAAAAAACCTCTTTAGAATGGGTATAAATGTTACACCTCTTTTAGAGGTTGTACAGGAAGATGAGACGGTGAAGCAAATTCTTTTTTGACTGCCCCCGCACCTGGGCCAAGAGAAGATCCATGCTTTTTTGGGACCCAAGGGGCCTTAAGGAGATTCCCTTGGGGCGTTTAACTTTCTTTTAAAACAGTAGAGTGGGCAGAGTACTAAGTAAAAATTTCCCTTTAGGAGGTAGTACAACGGGCCTACTGGACCAGGGTGATGTGTGTCGCCCCCCTTTACTTTGATAAAATAGACCTTGGTTTTCTAAAGACATAATTATGTTTTTGGTTTTCCAAAAAAAGGGGACCACTCCCATCCCGTAAATAGGAACGGCCCAGTTCTACAGAATATAGAATCATTTTCTTTTGTAAGCATTACCTATGTGAATCATCTTATAATCAGAAAAAAATCAATAATTGATATGTTCTGATTAAATTTACAACAACTTTACCATGAAGCTTTTTTCCCCTTTTGACTACCAACAAGCTGGAACCTTTTCCTTTTTATAATTTTTTTAACATATTTGCTTTAAAGAGAAAAAAATGTAATTTTTTTCCTTTCACCTTACAATAAACAAAAACTAATTAAAACTTATGCATTCCTTTGGTTTACCTGAAAGAGCACTGGAATTTCTTCTCCCAAAAATATTTGCTTTCTCCTCTCCCAAAACCCATCTTAAACCTGTATTAATAAATATTGCTTACTTTTCTTGGGGGTACCCGCGTTACGTTTTATTTAATTTTCAATCATGTGCAAAAAAAAAAGAAAAAAATTTCTATTAATACTATGTATGAATGTTAAAAAAAATTAGGGAAACCCCTTTAAAAATTTTTTATCCCTAAATTAACACATGTAATTTATAGTCAAATTTATTTAATATGCCCAAAAACTACTATATCAGTATTAAAAATGTTTACCATCACAACTGGGGCACCCCAAACTTTTAATTACAAAATATAATTATCCTAAATGAATACTCTTTTGTTTCCATTTTGGTTAACTCATACATTTAGGGTAAAGAATTCTTTGTGCATCATTAATATAAAAAAAATTTAATTTTTTAACTATCCTATCTTAAGTTAATTATTTCTGGGCCTATTATGTCTTTTTTGTAACCATTTTTTTTTTAAAGCTATTACATAATGCTTTGTTATTTTGTTTTTTTTATAAAAAAAAATTTAAATTATTTTTGCTATTATCATTTTATACTTAATATTGAATGTTATGCTCCAACGAAATCTCCCGTAGGTTAAAAAATAACAAACACAGTTTAAAAATTTTCAATAAAACCTATTTATATTTATTGGTTTTTATATTGTTGACGTAAATTATAAATACGGTAAAAACGAAAACCACAAACGTATTAGAATACACACCCCCGATTTTCCCCTTTTTTATACTTTATTTCCGACTATTTGGACCCGGTTTTCGGTTATTTATAGGAAAAAAGGAGAAGATAAAAAGTGGGGTCAGGTTGGGGGTAGATATATTATAACTTATATCAAAAACCCCATTTTACGGTGAAAATTTAATATCCCCGGGAGCATCAAACAACCCGTAAAAAAGCGGTGTTGCAGAGGATCTATGTTCCCAAAATTGGCCTGTTAGTAGTGTTAGTTTTTTGGTTAAATTTGTTTTTTAAAAGGTAAATAAGATAATCATAATTTTTAAAAATTTTTAAAAATATATTAACATGCGAATTTACTGTTTAAATTTTAATAAAAAAAAAAAATTAATTTGAAAAAACAGAATACCTACCTGCTAAAACTATTATAACAGAAAACAAATAAATTGCTGTGCCTTATACGATTTTAAATTTTATTTTTCTCTTATTTTTTTTTTAAAAATCCTTTGTTAAAACATTACTAAAAAATAGCTGATAATGTTTGAGAAAGAGATTTGCAACTTTCGTCACACAAAGAAAAAAATTTACCTTTGTTACGGTAAAAATTTTGGGGCTTATTTACTTCAAAAGGGGCATAAAAAAGTTTAGCAACATATGTTTTTGGTTTGTTTGTTTCTCGGATAGCAAAATAAAAATTTTTTGATTTTTTAAAATCGAAATTTGGTAGTTACTGTTGTAACACTGCGCTTGGCGTAAGTTATCCCTTTTCCCTTTGGGGGCCCGCATCTTCCCGTTTTTCCCTTATATCGTCATAGCCCAGCTGTGATGCTAATGGCTGATAAAATGGCTCATAAGGAAATACCAGGTTGATAAATTTACTTTTTTAGTTTATAAGCTGAAATAAATTCTTTAACATTATAATTTTTACCTTTGGGCTTTTCTCTTCCTCATCATCCGGCTCTTAAATTGTCTTTTCGGTCCTCTGCGGCTGGGCCTAGGTGACCCCAGGGGAGGGGAAAAAAGGCCCCTCCCTTTCCTCCCAATGATCGTTGTCCCCTAAAGAGCCAGCCTACCACCTTTTTGAAAGGGGTTTACTGGACTATGTTCTGTAGGTGAGCCTGAAATTAAATATTTTAATAAGAAAAATTTGGGCTTTTAAATTTTAAACAGTACAGTGTTGCTTGATAATGCCACTCTCTTTGAAAATTTTTGAAGATTTTTATTGGAATTACATTTTAACAAAAAAAAATTAAAAAAAGGCCCAGTAAATATGTCAAAAAAACTAGATGCCATTCAATTTTTTGGGAGCCATTCCCAAAAAGGAGGCCTATACGATAAAATTTTATAAAAAAAGTTTTTTTTCACGTATTTTTTTTATACCCAAAGTTTTTTTAACATTTTCCCGGATATTGGATTTTT
Source organism: Listronotus oregonensis (assembly GCA_019359885.1). NCBI lineage: Eukaryota > Metazoa > Arthropoda > Insecta > Coleoptera > Curculionidae > Listronotus > Listronotus oregonensis. Next base: position 9,471 of record JAHBCN010015154.1, read on the forward strand.
AAATGTATTCAAACCGTTCTTCATTTTGATCACCTATTGGGGCTTCCAAATATCCAAATTTTATAGATTTTTACATACATATGTTTTTTAAAACTATTGTCAGATTTTGAACACCCTTTTTATTTGGCTTACATTTGTTAATAAAGAACAAAAAGTTTTTAAAATCGGTTAGTAGTTTTTGGACAAATATGTAATTTAACGGACTGGCCTATTGATAGAGCTATGGTTTTTTAAATAAAAATTTTAAAAAACAATTCATTTCCAAAAAAAAGTATTTAAAAAAATTAATTGACTGACTTCAAAAATAAAAAATAAAAATAAAAATAAATTAAAAAGGGTGTTCCAAAAAGGTGGGGAAAAAAAGAGGGTTATAGGAGCATTGAGTGATCAATTTTTTTTATAAAAAAACCAGTCAAAAATGATTTTTACTCCCGAGTCATTTTTTCTTGAAAGTCGATTTTTTTTATTTTTATCGGGGAAAAAGTTTGGAAACATTTTTTAAAGAACAATAACAGAAAAAAAATAGGGAAATAATAGACACTTTTTGTCTTTTGATACATGTTGGTTTAATTTACTTTTTCCCCGAATTTACAGGGCATCTAAACAATTTTCTGGCGATGGATTGGGAAAAGGAGGGTGGCCAGGAAGTCCCGCTTAACCCCCCTTGGTTTTTTTCCTCTGGAGTTACATGAAGTCGATGGAATATAAAACTTTTATAAACAAGCGAAAATTATTAGGTAGAGTGAAGGCACCTTTTTAATAAACAAGATCCGCACACCTTCCCAAAGGGGACGCGGTTTGATGAGTCAAAAAATTAATTTATGTAACCAAGTTATTATCTGTAAAAAACAAATAAGATATTAACGTTTTTACATTCAAAGGAGGTAACAATTTTTTTAAGCAAAATGACTTTAGAGCAAAAAGGGCTCATATTTCACTAGAAGATTCTATGCAAAAATTGTTCACTAAAATGTCCCCCATAACCCCGTTATAGTTTGACGCAACCTTCTTTGGAACATCCTGTATATATATGTATGTATATATATATATATATAAATATATATATATATATATATATATATATATATATATATATATATATATATATATATATATATATATATATATATATATATATATATATATATATATATATATATACATATCAATCGTAGTATGTAATAAATAAGGTGTGCCATTTTTTTTTGAGGTTGGTGCAAAACCATAATATGTATATAAAACCTAATCAGAATAGAAACGAGATATCGGATACAGAATGGAGTGAAGCAAATATTTTACTTAACAACCTTTAATTTTGTTTTTCTATATTTTTGGTAAGTAGTGTTCTTTGGACCAGAACCTGCCCTTAGAGTGACCAAAACCACAGCACGAGGGCAAACCAGGGAATGGATCCGAAACAAATACAAGGAATACTAGGAGAACCTCGGTAGAAGAAGACATGGAAAGGGCTTCATAAGGGGCCCATCCAAAAGAACGAAGGAAGAACTACTTAGACAAAGTAGGAAAAGGCTTTGCATAACAGTAGGGTTGCTAACAGGGCACGATAACCTAAGAGGACACCTACACAAGATAGACTCATACAATGGGGACCCAAGTTGCAGAATGTGCGACGAGGGGGAAGAAACAGCTTACCACATACTGTGTGAAGGAATATGAATCGTTAAATCACAAAAGACAGGCATTATTTGGGCAACGGAAAATGAGCCCACAGGAATATATCAGCCAACCAGTCTCGGGGTTATACAGACTTGTAGAAGGAACAAGACTAATGGGAGGATATAAAAGACAATTGGAGATTAGGCACAAAAAGCATAAGAGGCTGCGCTGCATCCGGTAGTGAAAGACGGCTCCCAGGAAGAAGAAGAAAAAGAAGAAGTAGTTTTCTTAAATGCTGGCACCGACTTAAAAAAAAAATTGTAGGCCTCAAATTTGTTTTGTACCTACTTTTAATTTTGTTTCTGTTGGTTAATTTAGTTTATTATTTTATAATTTTGGGTTAATCTTTTTTAAAATCGATATTTTAAGAAACATTGTTGGTTTAGTATATATATATATATATATATATATATATATATATATATATATATATATATATATATATATAATTACGATGATTTTAAAAATTAACGTAAAGAATGTATTAAAAAGAGCAGTGACACTCAAAATATGGTTACACAAATATGTTTATACCATATCTCAGCGACTGGACATTTAACGACAAAATTCATTCGTAAATGTCTGCCTTTATATATAATTAAAGCCAAATAAACCAATTAATGGCATAATTCCAAACGAACCTATTTACCGCAATAAATCTTAAACCCAAAAAAGGATTTAGTTGATGCCGAATGTGGCATAAAACCGGCGTTCGGGTAAAATCTTTTTTATTTTCTGCATATGCGTATTTAATTGTGACCCTGTTGGAAATTTATTGCTCCCTGGGTCGGTTCGTGTTGCGTCCGAACTCAAAAATCCCACTTTTACGGCCATTAATTAAATCGCCTGCGAGTTAGAGCAATGCTGCCCGATAGTTAACTTTTTATTTATTTTGTATTGATCGCAATATGAAGGCATCCCGCTGTTAAAGGTAAAAATTAATGTAAAATATTGCGGCTTAAATTGCAAACACTTTTAACTTTTAAGTGCACCTTGTTAAAGGTACAAAAATTCGGCGTTATAATTATCTTTGGTTGGAAAAAATTGATTTGTATTAACCAACGATATTTTCTTGTTAAATTATATTCATACAAAATTTAAAAGGGTTAAAACAATTTTATTTAAATTTTAGATCTGCCTCGTCATTATTTTATCTAGTATAAAAATTAATAATAGTGATGAGCGAGACCGGTCTTGGTCTTGGTCTTGCAGCAAGCCCCAAAACCAAGACCGCCCTTCCGCTTGCAGGACCAATACCAAGATCGGGGTATGCAAGACCAAGACCCCGAAATGCAAGACCAAGACCGACCTGCAGAACTCTTGCACTTTTGCGATTTTTTGATATTATAATATTCAATTGACATATGCCCCAACAAACATTTTTAGTCAAAATGTGGAAAATTTTATTTTTGAATTTTCTAGGACCAATCCTTTACAGGTCAAAATTTCCGACAATTTCCTGCCGTTTTCCCAAAATGGAGAATAATCTGAAGGTAATTTGGAAGGAAAAAAGTGGTCCTAAGGTTTTTTTTCCCAAGGGGTTTAAAAAGAACATCTAAAGGGTTTGGGATACTTGTGGAAAACTTGTCCACATTTTGTCCACATTTATTCATCAAGATTTTTTTTTGCCCAAACCCCTATATTACTCTCTTTCTTTTACTCACACAGAAATTTATATTTTAAATAAAACCTAATAAATCACACGGTAACGCTACCTGTTGGCTTTGCATCCATCAGAGAAGTTGATTTTTAAGAAAACTATGTGCCAAACTAGGTACTTGTACTTATGACTTATAGAAATATTACCTGTCTCAAAACACACTTTTTTGGGAAATTTGTGAGTCAAAATTACCCGCGGAGCAAATTTTTTTGGGTAACTGGGGTGATTTAGAAATTTAGCGCCGTTAAAAAATTACATGTTTGGATAAAAAATTTAGAAATTGTGAAATTTTAGGTTAGGAAAAAAATTTTTTAATTTTTAATATAATCCATCACCAAATATCGCCGGTACGTCTTATTTAAATATATATATTTTTCCTGTAATAGTTTTTTAACATAAATAACTCCATAATGTGAAAAAAATTTTTGGGATAAAATTTTCTTTCAGTTTCAGTGTAAATAAAAATGGCCTTGCCGATGATTTTATTATCAATCTGTATCAAAGTATTCAAAGTCTATTTTCCTGCTATTTTTTCATCATTTTAATACCTTGAAGCAAAAAAGAGGTTGAACAAGGATTTAAAAGGCAAAACTTTTTTAAAGGGTTTTGCCCTAATTTAACCCTAGACCATGAGGGCAAATTTTAGGTTCAAAAATTCCATGTTTTGACCTTTTTAAAAAACCTTCTATGTTAAGGGAAAAATTATAGGTTAAATTCAAGACATTTAGTTTTTTTTTTAGTAGTAGTAGATTTGTTTTTTTTCTAAAATTTGACTTTTACCTGGGGAACATTTTTTTGGGGAATTATGTGCTAGTTTGAACCAAGGAAAATAGGCAGTAAAGTCATATTACCTCATAGACATAAACTTTCAATTAAATGTTCACATTTTTACCAATTTTTAAAACTTCTTGAAATTAATGTATTTGAGGACATTTTTTTGGGCAAAAAAAAGTACATTTTTTCCCAAAAATTTGAAAAATGTTCCACAGTGCTGGTTTACTTGACTAGAAATGTTTGTTGGGGCAATATACAGGGGTATTTTATACTGACATAACAAAAAATGTGTCAAGAACTGCCAAAAAGGCGATTATTTAATGAATAACAGGTCTCTTTAATAAAAAAATAATAAAATCGGACACTTTGTTCTTTTATACAATTCTCTAACAACGGTAAATTCAATAACATGTTTCAAAAATAATAAGATTGTAACTCAATGGTCTGACAAAGGTCGATTTTTTCCCAAACCGTCCACGACAGAGAAAAACTAAAATTTAAAAAGTTATAGAAAACTTAAAATTACTTTTATATTCCAAAATTTTTTTTTTTTAATTTACTGTCTAGTGATCCCTTACAGGGTAGATCAAAAATTTTCAAAAACCAAAAATACCTTATTTTTTATCCAAACTGAAATGGCCCATTAGATTGCTGCTTAAACCTAAGATATAAATGTAAAAGTGATTGATAGTTTTAAAAAAATTTTTTATCATGTCATACAGAAATACTTTTTATATAAATGAATATTACATATCACTTTCGGTTTAGACGAAAAAGTCAAAACAATTCCAATAGAATAATGATGACGTTATTTTTGTCAAAACCGAAAATGATATTTAAAAAACCCTCTACACCGACATTGTTTGCAGAATGTTTATAAATTATTTGTACAAACTTTGTACGGCAAATTTTTGACTAATTTAAAAATTTAAAGTTTACAATATGAACTAAAAAGTTTCTTCAATAACTTTTTTTTTAATCCAAAACCAATGTTTATATATTAGAATCGTTTTCAGGGCAATTTCACATCTGGTTAAAATTAAATAATCTTTTTTTTTTCTGTTCACACAGTGCACAGTTTTAAATTTGCTTTAATTTTATATGCTTCTTAAAAAAGAAAGTTTAAATAATTCTAATCACTAATATGTTTCTATAGGCCACTAAATGTATAAAAGCAGGTTGTGTCTCAATTTCAACAAAAAATTTTGGAAGCAAAAAATAAATGGGCCCCTTAAATTTAAAATATGTTTTTTAATCAAATAATTCAAATGTACGTGTAAGGTTAAAATTGGTATATTTTCAAATTTTAAAGAAAAAAAAATTAGCCAACATCTTTATTTATTATTAAGTTTTAAAAAAAATATATTTTATTCAAGATTGCTTGGTTTAAATTATTTCTACCTAAAAAAAGCAAGACCAGCAAGACTCTTGCAGCAAGACCAAGACCTTTTTTGGCTTGCAAAACCAAGACCAGGCTTGCAAGACCAAGACTAGCCCGGTTTTGGTCTTGATCTTGCTTTCTCAACACTAATTAATAATATTAATCTTATTTTTTACATAGATGTTGATAGGCCTATGAACATGCCTTTTAAAATAAGTACAACAGAAGTGGTAGGCGTTTTATATAAACTTCTTGAAATGGATAAGTGCACAAGGACTTGGCGTCGTCAATTGAAAGGACGGCTTAAAAAAGAACTTACTACAAATATCATGCTTTTGTCTGTATTACGGCAATTACCTATTTATCAACCACATATCTGTCTTGTTCTCAACGCCCGACTTAACTTACTTAACTTACTTAACAGATATAAGAATGTTACGCCTTGGTGGGGTGGTTTATTTAAAAAAAAATAATAAGGAGAATAATTATAGTACACAAAATTAAGACTAATTCAGAAAAATTTTACAGGAATGATATATTGAAATCCGGACTACGCAAAGGCTCTCAGTAAATTCAATACCTAAAAGAAAATTTTTTTTAAAAATAAATATAGTGCCTCTACAAAAGATAAAAATAATTTTTTTTTTAAAAATTTTTTTAGTTTTTTTTTAGTATATTTAACTTTTTGTTTACCATTTTTTTTTTTCCACTAGAGGGTTTTTTCAAATTACGCAAAGGGTATAAATGAAAGATAAAACGAAATATAGAGTTAACTCTTAATATTTAAAGAGTAGCTAGGTAAAGGTAAAAATTTTGCTTTCTTAGGCGAATAATTAGATTTTATAAAATATACTTTTAGTACCGTTTTAAAATAATATTTAAAAAATTTCTTTATTTTATATACTACTTTGTTACTTATTATTTTTAATTATTACTTACCATTTCTAGGACTACTAAGATCTCAGGTTTTTTTATCTAATAAGGGTAAAGGTCTTTCAGGATCACATCGTTCTTCCCGTAACCTGAAAAAAAAAAAAGTATTTTTATTTTGTCATTAATATTAAGGTTAGGATAATACAAAGTTTATTTTAGCAGGATTTTATTTTAAACTTAGGTAAAATCATTATTAGGAATAGAAGTTTAAAAGCCAAAAAATTTTTATTACTTTAAAAGAATCAATTAATGTTAACATACAGTAAAAATCAGTAGCAATAAAAGGTAAGTATTTATAATTTACTTTTTATAACATGTTAATTTTATAGGTAAGGCCAAATATCATGATCCGAATATCAGCAAAAAGGGGGTCCAGTGGGTATAAGGTCCGCAGTGACACGATTGGCTTGTTAAAACAAGTTGTTACAAAATGTTGTAAAAAAAATATAAGGGCGAATCCCCACATCTAAAAAAATTTAAAAAAATTCCAATAAAAAATGGGGGCAATGCTTTTTAAAAAATCCAAGAGGTATTTTTTGTAGAATTATTCATGCTATAGGAATGCGCTAGCTATTGTTGCAAAAACCGGTTCGGCACGAAATCTACTGACCTAGGTGCTTTAGAAAACAAATTTTTTGTAGTTGGATCATTTTTGAAATGGAAATTTGGTGCCATTTAAAAAAAAAAAAAAAAAAAGTTGCAAAAAAATTTAATTTTTATTGTCGGCTTTTTTTATGGTCTATTATGACTTATGACAGACACGTGCGGGAAGCGGCACATTATAAAAAGCAAAGGCGGACTCTAGTTCAAATTAAATCTTTTCGGCCACTTTTTATGTTTTTTTTCCTTTCAAGGGGAACCGAATTTTCATTTTTATATTGATCCAACTATATATGTAAATGTGACCTGTAATGCTATACTTGCATGTGCCAAAATTCATCTCCATATCTGAACGGATTTTTGATACTATATAACTATTAAAAATAAACTATTAAAGAAGAAATAGTTTAAATACCCTCTATCATAAAAGCAGAGCATATTTTTTATATTTTTAAATGTAGAATCTGCCTTAAAATATTCCTCACAATATTCTGTAACACCCTGTACATAGTACAACTGAGTATTTGTGGACCTTGAACAACGCCAGATATAAAAAAAAGAAAAAAAAATTTTTTGAGGTCTTATTTACATAATTTACCGAAATCAGTGTCGAGTTAGAAAAATTTTTGTTGATTCCCTTTTGTATTTTTAGTTATTTAAAAAAAAACATAGAGAATTGGGCAACCTACAGGGATCTCAAAACTTAAAGCAATAAAAAAGGTCTGATCGAATAACCACACGGCCATATAACGTCATCAACTTCTAATTCAGATCTATAAAAAAAAAAAAACGTAAAAAAAATATTTATCAATAATATTTATTTATCATTTGCAAAAAATTGTTCTCTTATTGACATTATATGCGAAGTATAGTAAATATGTAGGAATGGAATGTCGGGGCCCGTATAACGATCAAATATCCTGAGATATTTCGCAATCAAAAGCGTTGAGCTTTAGCAAAGCTCACCTGTAAAAAATTACTGCCCGCCGTTATACTTGTTTTATGCTTAAAGAACGATTTCAAAAGGGGGTGTGGGTGCTTCTGTCCGTTTAAATTTAAGTCCTGGATCTAGCGTTAATTAAAATTTCCAGATTGTTTTTTTTTCTGAAATGAAGAGTGTTGCATGTATAGGTATTGTTTCTTTGTTGTTCACCATCGGTATTTAATATTCCTACGTTTCCCTTTTTTTTAAAGGGTTTTTATTAAGTTATATACATATATTTTTTGTTTAAATTACGTATAGATAAAAAAATACAAAAAAAATCTATTTCGTTTTCGAAATTGTTATAATCTGGAAAAAAAATTCCCTTTAAAACTTTAAAAAAGAAATATTAAAAGGCATATTTTATTGTTTTATAATATAAAAATTTTAATTTTTATTCATTTAAAACTTTTGGGAAACAAATCACTTTACTGTTTTAAAATTCAAATATTTATGGTCAAATTAAAACGTAACTAGCAAAAATTTTAAAAAATTAGAACGGAAAACTAAAAAATTTTTATTTTTCTTAAATCGTTTTCCAACCATTGCCGGTTGAAGAAAAAAAACCCAAATTTCAACTATTTGGTCTTTTGCTTCGGGGTGTGTGTGATGCAAATAATGAACCTAAAACATCACGTTTAATTAAACGATATTATAAAAAAAATATTTAACCAAAATTACGGTCAAGATAGTAACTAACCTCTTGTTGTTAACCGAAAACAAGAGGTAACAAAAATGTAAAAACATTTTTAAAATGGTAACAAAAAATTTTTAACACATGGATTTAAAGAGTCATATTGATTTTTTACATTTGTGCTGCAGGGCCTAAAGACATAACCCATAATAATTTGTTAATACCTCTATTAATGGAATCCTAGTTAGCCTTCTCTCACGCCTACCTCTGACAGTCCACTCACTTTGATTAGGCTTTTTTGCCTTATATATTTTTAGTACACCCCAAAAGTTTTTTTTTTAACGACTATTTATTTAGCTATTATGTTAGTGGTTAATCTTTCTTATAAAGGAACAACATGAAATATTTTAAAAACCCCGTGGTTCAGGGTCGATTATTGGTTTAAAATAGAATATTTTCTTAAAAAAATTTTTTGTATCCTTTGACTTTAACCTTAAAAATACGTAGGTTGCTTCAAAATTTTTGTAAAACAGAAGTATTTATTAAGATTTTTTTAAAATATATGCCATCAGAGTCTACACACTTTTGCATAAGTATTTACCAACTACTAAACATCTCTGGCCATTTATCCTTTGAAACTGAAGTACTTAAAAAATTCCTATTCAGTTGCGAATTTTTTGGGCCCTTTTTAATTTTTTTTTTAAAAAAAAGGGGAAAGTCCGAGATCCCAAAGGGCGAGGTCCGGGCTATAGGGGGGATGATCCAACAGTGTAAGTCCCGATTGGGTCAAGAACTCCTGATCAAGCTTCCCCTCGGCCCCGCGTTGTGTGGTGAAAGTGCCAAGTACTGAGACGTGACTTTGGTCGCAATTCTTTTAGCTCATTTATAACTTGAGGTAAATAAACGCCTGTATACCAAGCAGCGGTAACGGTCTTCTGTGAATCCAACATTACCCTTTTTTTGAAGACTCTTTTTGCACAGAGGTCAGTTGCTGGCTCATCTTCGAACACCCATAGTTTTAATTGGGTTTACTGGGAACGTCGAAAAAATATAACCAGATTTCGTCGACTGTAACGATTGAATCAACATTCTTTAAATGGCCAAGTACTTTAACATTTTTTCCCCCAATTTACATGCCCTGCTCGCTGGCTTTCATTGGGAAAAAGAAGAATCCATAAAGAACATAACTACCTTACTTTTTAAAACTTCATGCAAAATCGAATTTAAGATAGATGCACCAATCTTAGAATCTCTTGAATCTGTCTATAAGTAATTCGACGGTTGGCTGTAATTATATTTTTAACTGCGGCAAAGTTTTCTACTACCTGCTTGTCCCCTGAGCCATTTTTTTATCATCATCTAAATTGAAGATTCCTTGTTGAAGTTGAAATTCTTTATACCGGAATATGGTAAAAAACAGAACGCCGAAAGTTTCAGACATTTCGTCATGGCACTCTTAGTAAGATATCCGCGTTTAAAGTTGTAGTAGAATATCACTCTGTAATCACGGTGACTGAGACAGTTTTACAACTTTCCGCTAATCATGTAACAAACAGACTAAGCACAGAAATCCCCAAAAAGTATATGTTTGGACTTGTTTGTCTCTAAACTTATTAATGCACCATTCGAACAAGTTCAAACTTCCCATGTTTCTTATATTAAGGCTTATGGAGAAATACGTATGTCTCGTTTTTTAAATTTTTTAAAAAAAACCTTTAATAAAAAATATTTTGCTCTTTTAAAAAACGATCTTGATATATTTTTTTTTCTTTCCATAACACAAGCAAAGGCATTGGGTTTATATATTTATTTTTTTGTTCATTTTTTAAATACGTCAAAATTTTTTAGAAACCAAATTTTTTTACCTATAGGGGTATAAAAAATATTTTAAAGATACAATAATAAAATGTTCATATAATTTTAGCCCATTATATAAAATTGTTTATATAGGCATATTTAAAAAAGTGATTTAACGTTGTTTTATGTATCAGCTACTTCCTAATTTAAAATGATTATTTCAAAAATGCCCATTTTGTTTTAATTAAAAGATTGGCAATATATTGCATAGAAGAAAATCCAAGGGATTTAGTAGTCCCGCTAATGGATCTCCACGGGGGTGCCCGGTCTTGGTTTTAACTTTTTACGTTTGTAAATGAAAGTTTTGATGAGCGCTAAAAATTCCCGTTATGAGCCCTTTGCAACTCTTAGTCATTTTTATTAAGTTCGGGCCCACTTTTATAATTTCTAATGATACCTTTTTTGCCGTTTATGTTCCTTTAAAATTTAAGTCGTTGGCTCTTTTTAGTTCTTTTATAAAAATAAAGAACTTAATTTTATATATATATATATATATATATATATATATATATATATATATATATATATATATATATATATATATATATATAAAAATATATAATATAAATCATTTTTTCTTGTGATTAGGTTCTTTAAACTTTTGTTGTAATTGTTGGGTTTTGGTAGATGTTCAAGCTCTGCACCCGATTAACCAACATACATACATTTTTTATCTTTATGACAGCTTACGGGAAAAATTTTTTTATATACATATATAAATATGCCGGACATATACATATACTATATGCTCCTGAGTACCAGAGTACCGTGAGTGCCGGGTTGTCCGATGTTTAACTCATCTTTTTTCCCCCTTTCCGTCAACGCTGTCCAAGCACTGAAACATGCAAATATTGCATTTCACAGCACGTTTTAGACAACGACCTAATACGTTCCCCACGGGGTCGAACCCCGGGTCGTTGGCACGGCAAACCAGAAATCAACCCCTACCTACCGCAACTATGATTTTTTTGGTGGTTTTTTTTTAATAAACCCAAAATTTTATTTTTTAATTTTTATTTACAATACTGCCGAAATATATTGTGTTATTTAATAGCTTCTTCCAACTTATTTTTGATGTTATATATTACTTATGTAGTCTTAGCGGGGTACTAGAACAAAGTTTTCTACTTTGATTTAAATCTCATTTTGCACAGCCATACCGAATATCAAAAATCTTTAGGCAACTTTTGGGAAAATTTATCAAGAAAACAAGATACGTCACACATAACACATGTACGATGGAAGAACAGGGGAGAGATGGCTTCGAAAACTCAATCAATCATCAACATTTTGTATGAAATTGAAAATTTTTTTAGGGATAAAACATTTTTCTTTCATGTTAT
>JAHBCN010015155.1:0-21292 GCA_019359885.1 Listronotus oregonensis
AAATTTTCATTACGTTTAAATTGGATAGAAAATTCCAGTACAATACGGGGTCGTTCATCGGATACTTTGCCAATTCTAAATGCCATCGATGTGAGGACAACGATCTTATTTGGTACTCAATAAATTGGATATCAAAGGGGAGATCTTTACCTGTTGTTTCATCAATCCTCAGTGGGTTTTCTTCGGAATGTTGATCAAGCAAATCCGTTTCTCTTGCATATTCAGATCAATTTAACTGTTTTTTTTAATTGCTGTAACTTTTTTAAAATTTGCATGCCTCAGACAATCTGCTATCAATTTTTCCAGTTTAGAATTGATTTTTTTCCTCAACTTAAGACGAATGTTAAAAATTTTAAACAATGAGTTTTCAATTTCATCATTATTAATTTTGGGTGGATTGATAAACCTGCTCACAATTTATGACCGATTAAAGGTATTAATCACGTTAAGTTCTTAATGATTTTTAATTAATATTGGCTAAACGAATATAAATTTTAAGTATCTAATTTTCAGGCAAACAATAAATCCCGTTTTACCCATTTTAAAAAAGTTACAATTTAATTACAAAAAACACCCTTTTTTGAAAAATGTTGGGAACGTTAAACTCTACTCGGACTGAAAAAGGAAAGTTTTTATTTGGGTCTCAAAATTAAATCCCATAATTGTTTTTAATTTTTGTGATAAAGCAGAATACCCTATAAATATGCATATAATATATATTAAATTTTTAATATAAAGGGCAGAAAGATCCAGGTGACTTGGCAGTATTTTTTAAAGAAACGATAAATGGAAATGCTAAAATCGAAATACCAACTTGTTTCCCAAAAACTTTAATAATTTTATCCAATAACTCAGTGCTTCCAAACTTAAAAAACATTTTCTTTTAATGGATTCTTTAAAAAGTCAAATAAAGGCCTCTTTTCAAAATTGGTGTACAGTATTTCCACTTTTTTATGTAATGCTTTTTATCGAAGGTTTCAGAATTTGGTGTTTTAAAAAGTGTAAACTAATTCTGAATAAAGACCCAAAGTTAAATAAGAAATATAGCAAAAAATGCATACAATATAAAAACATCCTGAACCTCTCAGTGAGAACATGTAATATGGACAAATGGCATTTTTTAAATAAAATAAATAATCAGTAAAAAGTGTTTTTTTAACACTTATTTTATGTCAAATTTTTTTTGCATTAAAATAAATTTTAAATTTTAAAAATGACACGCTAATACATGTATTGAAGGGAAAACTTTATTTTATAAAATGGTTGTTAAATAATATCTAAAATCGTATATCATCTTAAGGGTGACATAAGTTGAGTTTTTCTTACTATAAACTAAAAAAGGAAGGTCCTATATTTTTAAAAAAAAAAATACATCTATATATTAATTTTATATGCATTGATATACTAACCTCTTCTTATGCCCTTGTTTTGTTTAGGGTTATACCTTTTTAAACTCTTAGGTCAGCTGCCTTTCCCCATATATTTTTCTTATGGAGATTTTTTTTCAATACCTATACTTCTATTTTTTTAGTTTTCAGGTTTGTTAATTCTCCTTTTGTAGCTTATTTTCTCAAATTTTTAAAATAATTTTTAGTCGAGAATGGTTTTTTTGACAATTAATATTGTAAAATTGCAGAACAAATTTCTGTTTCCTGTTAAACAATTTTTGTATTGTATAATTTAAGAAAATTTTTTGGGGTGGTTTTAAATTATTGTAGATCACAACAATTTTTAATTGAACAAATTATTTTATAATTGTTTATATTTGGCTCTCGAAGATAATTTAAATGAATAATATGTGGCAATTGCCAATACTAAGATACCATAATAAAGAGTTATGGGAAAAATCATGGGCAAGTTTTCCCTCTCCCTCTGAGGAATAGAAAAGTGACATTCTTACACTTTCCGGTGGGGTTTGTTTTTTAAAAATATTGGGTTAACAATAAAAAAGTTCTTTATTAATAGGTTTTTGAGGGCCCTTAAATGGAATTAATTGGTTAACACCCTTTTTCTTTCCCCTCAAATAGTTTTGGTATGGTGTTTTGCCATGGAATTGGTGATAGTTGGTGCTAATTTTTGGGTACATTAGAAAATGATTAAAAAGAAATTTTAACATTTTGTTTTAAAAATTTTTCCTTGTCCTATTTCACTATCCAGGAACTTTCTTTGAACAAATGAAAATTCTGACCAATTGTTTATTTGCATTATACTCAACCATTTTTTACAAAACTTCCTCTTTTTCTGCAAGTATGCCAAAAAAACAAGGCCTAAACTATTATAAAAATTTTTTATCTTATAAAATTACAAATTCCTTTTTTGAAATTTTTTCTGGGGTTTTTTTTTAAATAAAATATTTTCACTATATAAAATGAGGTACTTAAAGAAAATAATTTTTTTCTTTTTATATCTTCTAGAATTGGAACATTTCACGCAACAAGACATAGTTCAAAAAATTAAACATTAATAATATAAATTGAAACACTAAATAAAATAAAACGAAAGATCAAACCTTGAAAGAAAACTAATCCAAAAAAATAAACAAAACATTTGAGAAAAACTTTTTTTTGACAACCCTTTTTATTCCATAGGGGAACAACAAAAAACAAAACTTTGTTAAGGAAAATGTCAATTTTGATTTAACAAGTAGAAGCAAAGGGCTTACATGCCGTCCTCGTAAAAGTGGATGCGCAGTGGTCCAAAACCCTTTCTCCCCCTTCTATTTTCTCTGATCTCGATACGCTGAACCCAAATCCCAAGTCTGTTTGGCTGTACACCCTCTGAAAAAAGACTACAAATTGCCAAAAATTGCAGTTATAATATAAAAATAAAAAATCTTATTAAACAAGATTAAGCACGTTTTTATGAATTTTAATATACTAAATCCCTCCAAAGTCCTATAACTCCAAATTTTTAAATGGGAAAAAAAGCAAAATGGCTAAAAATGGCAGTTAGGGAAAAGGGATAAAAAAATTTATTAAACAAAAGGTATTTTTTATGTATTTTTGATACATTCATGGTTTTAATTTATTTACATTTTTCCAAATTTTAAGTAAATTGCCAAGCCTAAAATAGGCTAAAAAAAGCGAAAAATTGCAGTTATGAGGCCCCAATTTTTTTATTAAAATGGATTAAGTATGTTTCTGATATTTTTTAAATTTGGGGGTCCAAATTAAGAAATCTGTTTATCTTGATTTTGTCGGGTCGAAATACATGTCCGTAAAAAATTAAACAATTTTTTTGCATCCGGTGTTTTATAAAAAATAATAAAAAAAGGGCAATGAACTAAGAAAATAAAAAATTTATATTTTTGTATAGCAATAAACTGAACATTATTTCTCCCAAATTATATTAAAATTCAAATTATTCTAAGTAAAATTTAAAACCAAGAATTTTAAAGAATAGTAAAAATTATAATATCTATTATTGTAAATGATTTTCTTTCAGAAACAAATATTGCTACCTAAAGTATGTTTCTTTTAAATTTTCTCTCAAGAGATCAAAAATAATTAAAATAAGGGCAAAAAAAATACAATAATTTTAAACTGTCCTTTGGCTGTATTTCTTTGAATGTTCTTTTGCAGTGGGTTTTGCTTTCTTTTTCTCTCTTTTTTTTATCTTAGCGTCTAACAAAATTTTTCCATTATTTTTTTAAAATTCCATCTTCCTTGAACCAACTCTGCATTTTACTTATGTCTTGATGGATATAATATTTAATTCTCCTTGTTCTTCACTATGTCTTCGGGTTTTAAGGAAAGTAGTCGAGGTGAAAGTGTGAAAGTGCAATTTGGAGTCATCAATTCAAATTTTTAACTAAATTCTGCAGTTTTTCTCTTCTTATTTTCCAAAAGTTACGAAACATTTAAAACTTTAGGCTGCTTTTTTACCGTAATTCATTTTCGTAGTTGGGTTACCCTCCAAATGTTGAGTAATTTCCAAAAACTTCAAGATGGAAAAATTCTTTCTTTGAAGAACTGATTCCTTGTGCCTTGGTTTAGATTAAGCGTATCGAAAAACATAAAAACACACTTAATCTTGTTTATTATTTTCTTTTATATTTTACCTCAATTTTCTAAGTTTTTATAATTTTTCATTTTCAGTGTTTTTTTTTTAATTTATAAAATTTTTTTGGTTTGACAAACAGTTAAATTTTTAATTAAACGTATCAAATATAAGAAACATTTTTTAATTTTTAACAAAATTTTCTTTATTTTTCATACACGCAATTTTTCCGAAATTTGTAGTAATTTTTAGCGTTTTGCTCTGCCAAAGCTTACAGTGTATACAGCCCAAACGGACTTCGGTTTAGATTCAGCGTATAAACCCTCGATTAAGTTAAAAAATATCGTTTTTTTGCAATTAGTACCCCTTTTCAAGAGTGCTTTTTACATACACCTTAGGGTGGGGGAAAAAAGGACGCGGAACGGTGGGCGGAACTACACTACCACAATTTTCTATACCCGGGCGTTAAAATATTATTTTTTTATAACACAGGAGATAACGTTTTTCGGTAATTTTTCCTTAAATAATAAATTTCACCATTTTTAAAGGTAAGGAAAATCTTGTCTCTGTCGGTTTTGAAATATTAGTCCAGTTAAAAAAAAATAATATCTAAACATAACGATTTTAGGTTTACTTTCCTCAAAGGAAATATTGAAAACTAAATCCAAATTCAAAAAACTATTAAGAAACCAAGATTTAAGTGTTGGTTTCATATGTTTTTTAAAATTATCGATAACTTATACCGTTTTTGAGAAAAACATTTCCCCGATCCCCCAAATTGGATCAATTTTTGCAGCGCGAATGGACTCTTAAGCGTTCGGGGAATTTTCTTTAAAAAAGGTTTTGGTTTTGGTTCAGCGCATAAAAAAACCCATATAGATAGATGGGTCTTTAAAATTTAAAAATTTTGTTTAAATGTACATCCACCTAATTTTTTTATTGCCGGTATTTTATCTATTTGCAAGGGGAAGTTCCAAGGTTTTAATTTTTAATTATGTATTCCTTTAAAAATTCATCAATAACCTCATAAATATTTATTTATTCTTGATCAAATTTTTAAATGAAATTAAAAACAAACTTATAAATTATATTTTAATACTTTCTTTCTTTATTTTTCTTGCGATTAAATAAAATAGAAATTTATTTAAATAATCGACAGTTTAAATTACAATTCAAAAAAAAAAACGAGTAAAGTCTTTAGTCAAGAAAAAAAATTTAAAAATACAATAAGGGTGTCTTAAAAGTAATGGGACCAAGCAACAGGGTTCGTTGGTCAAAATAATGCAATTAACTAAACCCTTTTCCTTATCCCGAAATAATAACTAAGATACAGGGTTTTAAAAATTTTGTTTTTTTTTCATAATAATTTCTTATATAAATGACTTAGGGTAAAAATTGGGGTTTGGGGTTCTTTGGGGCAGGAAATTTAAATTCGGCCCTGTTTTAAAATTTCTTTTGTAGAGGGGGCCAACACGGCCTACCACGTTTTTAGGTGGCATCTTTTTTAATTATAATTGACCAGTTTTATTAAAAAAGAATTACTATAATTCCTCCGTAAAATATATACCTCTTTGGTTTTAGGTTACTAAAATCTTGATTTAAAAAGTTTATTTCCCGGTTTTGTATATTAAAAATAATAAAAAATCTTTTTTTATTTTTGTAAAAAAAGAACAAAATTTTCTTTTAAGTCCCCATTATAATATTTGAAAATATTTTTAATTCCGGAAAAACTATTTCCAAAAATGGTTTTGGAAATTTTTAAAGCCAATAACCAAAAATAAACAAAAAAAATATTGTATGTCCACATTCATACCTACTAGAGGTACAATTAAACCAAAAAAATAAACAAATTTCAGAACGTCCTTTTTTCGCTGTCCACTTCCGTGAAATGCCCCCTAGGTAATTCATTTTTTTATTCTGGGTTGGTAAATCTGGGAAAGCTTTTTTTATAATTTCCCATTAGGTTCAACACCTTGTTTTGAATAAATTTGCCCTAAAAACTTCACTGATTTTTGATTTAAACTGTATTTTTGAGCTATTAAATTTGATATTATATTTAAGGGCTCTTTCAAAACCAGTTGTAAATTTTTCCATGTTCAAGCTCATTGCTCCCTGTAACAATTAAATCGTCAAAATCACCTACGTCGGGTCTCCGAATATTTCATAGTTCTTGCTTGAAAAACTTTGGCCTGGCAAATGCCAAATGGTAATAAACTGATACCTTCAAAAGGTGTCAAAGGTTGTAAATCTGAACTTTTTTTATTTCGGAAGTATCCATCTTTCATGTCAAGAACCTAATACTCATCAACAACTTTACAGTTTCTTCCCAATAGGTATTAAGAAATTTCCCTGTATGGCTTGGTTAAGGTATTTTGGGTCTAAGCAAGCCTTAGGTCGCCATTTTTTCTACATTACTAATGGGTTCAGCCACTCAGTGGTTTTTCTACTTTTTAATGACCCTTGTTTATCAAGTTTCTAATTTTTGTTTTAATCTATCATAAAGAGCTTTAGGAACCCTTCTGGGGGCTGAACTTTCGGTATGGCATTCTTTTAATGTTATGTGATGGGTAGTGGGAAATTCACCCATATAAAAACAGACTCATATAACAACAACATCAAACTTTTAAAAACACATTTCCCCTGACTAATTCAAACTTTTTTAAATTCAAAGATAAACAACCTGGTAGCCCAAGTAAGGTAGTTGGTTTTCGTCCCAATAAAATCAATAGAGATGTGCATTTGTTGATTACACAACAAACAACTCCTCAAGGCAATTTTAAAATTATTTTACCATAAGGGACAAAGTAATTTTGGTTTGTTTAATGTCACTGTCTAAATTTAAATTTTTAATGATGAAGGGTAAAACCTTCTTCGGCTCCTGTGTCTACCAATTCTACCTGTTCTTTCCTATAAAAACAATCTGTTTGTTTCTTGTCTACCACAGGTGCACTAAACTCACCACTTTATCATTTTTTTTCCACTTTGATTTTTTAAAAACCCACCAACTAATTGTGTTTATCAATCTAAAAAAACTGCCCATCACACTCTTGACTCATCACTACTATTATCAACTTTCTCAATTTCATGCCTTTTTTCCTTGACTTTTGTGGTTTTTTTTTTTCTTTCTCTCCCCCAGGACTGGTTTCTTTCTTCATACACCTGCCCGAATGGTTTCTACCTTTTTTGGCAATGTTTTTCCAAATGGACTTTAATTTTTCTTGGTGTTATACCCAAATATTCATAAACTTCTTTCAATGCTTTTTTTATATATTCTTTATTTCTTTTAACCCGCTTACTTACTTTCTGAAGGGCTCTGCCGGGATTTTTTCTTCAATTGAACAAAAATTCTATTGGTTTTTTTAGGGTCAACAGACTCCCTTAAAAACCTTTCTTGGGTCCTTTGTCCCAAATGCCCTGACAATGCGGTCTCGATCATGTCATCCGGTCTTGGTAGCCAGTTGTTTTAATGGCTTTTCTCAGTTCGGTTAAAAAACTTAAATATTGCCCTTCCTGGACAATGCTATTAAACGAATCTTTCAAAGATTACATTTTGGGGAACAGTAATTATCAAATTTTTGTTTGATTGCTCCAACTTTTTTCACTTCTTATAGGTAAAACTGTTATCAATTCAAGGCATCATCCCCAATAAGGTTTAAAAGGCTCCATTTGGGTCTCCTCAGGTTTGATTTCAAATCTTCGCTATTAAAAACAAAATTTTCCCGTTTCCAATTATCAGCTACTTTACCGTCTAAAAAGGGCTCTGGTGGAGGAACAAGGTTTATTTTTTATTTTCTTTTGCAACTGTTCTGTTGTGCAACGGCGCACTAAATTCAAAACGTCCGGTATGCTACAAGGCCTTTTCTTAGTTTTATCACTGCCCTACTATTCACCTGACACCATGTCATAACCTGCTAGCTGGCAGGTTAAACAAAAAAAACCACTATGATGATTTTTTTAATAATCATTTATTAAAAAAACTTTTCCAGTTAACTCACTAAATTACTACAACATTGGGCGTCACCCGGCCTCCAAACCTGCCAGTGCCGCCAACCTTAATAAAACGTTGTTGCCAAAACTTTTGCAATCTTAAATCTAAAGGCAACATGTGTTGCCTATCTTAACATGCCAATATACTTGCTTAAACAAAGTTATACCTTAAAAAAGTGGGGTAGGCCGTAGCTGGCGTCCTCTACCCAACTAAAAATATGGACGTTTATTTTCTCGCCTCAAAGAACCCCAAATCCCAATTTGTACCCTTTGTCATTTGTTGAAATTATTACAAAAAAGAAAACAAAATTAAAGTTTAACCCTGTTCATTATCAACTTTGTAATGAGGCAACTTTCTAAATTGCATTATTTTGACCTAAGAATTCTTTACCTCCGTCTCATAATTTCTGGGACACCCTGTATAAACATGTTAACCCTCCAGCGGTGACGTGGGATTTTAAAATCACTGGGGGACGTCGGACTTTGAGCCATATACTTAGGGGTCCTAATCTAATAAGTTTAAATTTTATTATTTTTGAAGTAAAACAAAGCAACGAAAATATAAATTTATTTCAAAAAATCCAACTTTAAAATAAAAAAAAATAAGTTTATTTTACAAAAAAACAAAAAACCCACACAAAGCAAATATAAAAATATTAAAATAAACTCAAATTCTTGAAAAAAAAAAAAATGAAATTATAGATATGTATATAAGTTTTATTGTATTTTTATTTTTTTAATCCTCAAATAATGTTGGCTGTTCGAGGAAAGGCTTTTGCATTTTGTTTTGGGTTTTTCTTTTTGTCTCGATGTGAAACGAACTCAGCACGTGGTTGCATAATTGGTTTCTCTCTCAGGTGGGAGTTTAAATTTTCCAAATCTTTCTCATGGGTGGGGTATATGTGAACTTTTCCTAATATTTTTTTGTAAGACCAAAGAAAGTTGGGTCAAAAATGTCCTTTAAATACGTCTTATTTTGTTCTTCATTGATTTATAAATGACATAGAATTAATTCCGATACATTCGGGCAAAACCCAAGGCCATTTGGTATTGCGTGCCATTATGGAAAATAACTGGTCCTATCTACACCTATTTTCGGTTTTTGAATTAATGCATCATGGGTTCTGCGTTGTTTGGTGAATTTGATCGTCATCATGCATGGTGGAAACCAATAAGACTTCGCAGGGTTTGGAACATTGATACCAAGTGCAATTTTCTTAAACCGAACTACTTGATGGAATGGGTGATTTTGACCCACTAGAAACTCTGCTGGCAGCTGTTTTGTGTTTTTGAATTGTTAAATGAGTTAATTTCATTTAGTAATTTTTCCAGTTCAAACTATAACTAGTTATCTGTTGTAACTTCTCAGGATCCCCAAAGGGGTCAACGACCTCAACTACATCAATGGGGTTGCTAAAGGGTATGGCAATCTTTGGCGCTTCCAACATCTTCCATATCGGCGTGAAACTCCGGCGTCGGCAAAAAATTTTAATGCCATATTTGGGCGACGGATTACTGGGAAATGGCATTGCCGCAGCTACTAGCATTTTCTTTGTTTGGGAAAAAGACTTGCAAAAAACCTCACGTTGACTGTTTATCGAACTTTCCAATCTTTGTTTATTATCATCAAATCTAAGATTTTAAAGAAAAAGGAAACGCTGGTGCGACATCGTTGGCAAACAGTTCAGGTGTCCCAACTAGTGCTAAAAATTTATCAAATTCAGTCTTTCATCTTCTTTACTTCAGCTAAATATAGCAAGCCTATCAGTGCTTCACTTCAAAATCAGTAATCTTTATATTTCTCTAGAATTTTCCTTGAAAATATCTCAATGTGGTTTGTAAATTTTACTGTTTCAATAAAGCTCATCAAAAAAAATTTTCCAGATTTCAAAGTCAATAAAAATTTTAGTGAGGTTTTGGAAGGTTGGTAATTTTATTTTTTGATTTACACTTGGTGTAGTTTGGTGGACAGAGTTTGTTCCATAGTTACTTTTGTCCCTATAAAAATAGGCCTCGTTAATATCCTCTTGATTTTGGGGTTATTTTTTTAACTTCTCCTTTCTTTCTTTTTCTTGTGTGTTTCTTTCTTTCCCCCCATCATTTTGGAAAATTTTCCCAATCAAATCGTTCCTTTTCCGAATCTTCTTCTCGGATTCCATGGTTTTCTTATCATTGCTTTATCTATATTGGGATACATTTTCTCGTTGTCGAACTTTGCTCAAGTTTTTGTCCATGCCTGATTTATAAATTTATTTTTAAAAATTTGCAATGATTATGATAAAATAAAAAAATACAATGAAATAGTCTATGAGGTAAATGTATTTTAAAGTAGTTCTTATTATAAAATAGTCTGTGTCTTATAGTTTAGCAGTTATAAGCAGAATAATATATATTTATCATAAATAATTTTTAAATTGTCTTACTTTTTAAAAAACAATTTAACTCCGGTGACTTCGGTCTGATGTTCCGTATACGACTTGGGTGACGTGCGGTTTGAGGCCGAAACACTTTTACCCAAAGTCCTCCGTCTGCAAGTCAGCAGGGCAATAGATGGCTTTATTTAAACGGTACTTCGGTAAAGCGCTCCTTGCACCGGCGCAATACCTTGTTTGTCTTTGTCTTTTTTGGGCTTCACGAAGTACTCCCACTGGAGGGTCTGTTTAAAACTGATCATTTTTGTCATAGGCTTTTATTTAAAAAAGATAATTTAAACGCAAAAATTTTTAAACCAACCGACTGGTTATTCTTTATTTTAAAGTTGGTGTGTGTTATTTGGAAAGTTTAGAGTTTATAGAACAAACCCGCAATAATTAAGATTTAATTATTACATATTTTTATGGTAACAATGGTAACACCAATAGATTCAAACTGTTATCCGATTAAAAAACAGGTTTAATGAACCCCATTGCGTATCGTTTAATTTATATATGCTGCGTTTTAAAATAGCTGTAAGACATATCCAGTAATACCATAATCAAGAACGGGTACTTGGGAATTTAGGGCACTTCGTAGGCTTGTTCGATTGCTTTGTAATTATTTGATAAAATGTATAAAAATGTTTTAAATTTGTTAACCTATTTATTATTTACACTGGGCATAAGTATTTTTAAAATTGGATTTCATACTAATAAGCGACCATAAAAGTTTTAAGTAGACACACATACATTAAAATTAAATGAAGATTTTTTTTAAAGGGGTTGCAAACAAATTTTGATGCATTTCTTTTAAACAAAACACAGGCTTAAATATAGTGTATATGGCCAAAGAAGTGTTTACTAAGAAACGTTCACTGCCCCTGCTCTTATTTGTTAACCAATAAAAAATACCATGACTTTTGGATATATTTTTACTTTTTTTAATTTCTTGCTTGACTTAACCAGCAGACATAAAACCTAGATACTAGCAAAAGTAGCAGTTGCGACAAATTTGGCAGGCCTGTACCTGAAACATTCACCAACGCTGCAACATAGTTTAGATAAATTACAAACAGTGTGCAGGTTTGTTCCACAAAGGATTTTTCTTTCCTAACTATTTCTAATTACCTGTTGTTAATGCGCCGTTATGGACTTAACTCGTTAAAGAAAAAATTGAATTACCTTTAGAGTTTTGAAAAATAAACTTTTTGACAGAAGTTAATTTTTATTCTAGTTTTTTGGTTATACATATGGTAGGTATTTTGCTATTCTAAGAATAAATTACAATACTTTTCTTATTGGCTTTTATTTATAAGTAGACTAAAGACAAAAAATTATTGAAAGTAAAAACTGAGGAAGGACTTTGTTTTTTTTGTAAAAAAATCATATTTGAATCCTTTATGCAGAAAGGACATAAGTCAGAAAACTGGTTTTTAAGAAAAACAAAAAAAAAACTTTCAAAATCTATATAATTAATTTTAAACATTTTGCAGGTACTACCTGATGCACTTATTCAAATAAGTTAAAAAATCTAAATTTTGTTTTTTCAAATCTTTCCGTTCGAAAAATTAAAGAAAAAAACCTGAGGTTAGCTTTTCTGCAAAAAAAATGCAAATAATATATTTAAAAACTATTTTTATTTCTACAAACATTTTTAAATTTTAATTTTACATAAACATATTACATGAAGAAAGTTTATTCTTGTTATTCGTCATCTTTTTGTGTGTAGGTAGGGGGCCAAGTCAAAATGATTTCGTTATAAAACTTTTTGTAAGTGTTCTCGACAAATTCTACACACTTTTGATCCCTTTCCATTGCTTTTTATTGTGTAATTGGCACTTTCCCCACTGGATAACATGGTGTTTTTGACAAATTCACGAAATTATTTTCACTTTTTTTTTAAGGTTAAAGTATGTTCCACCATACCTTTATGAACTCGAAACCTTAACATATCCAGGATGCTTAGAGTCATACACAAAAATAATAAACTTTGCTGATGGTAAAGTGATTTTTTTGGTTTTCTTGATCTCGAGTTTCTATTGACACTACATTCTTCTTTAATATTTGGCCACTATGACTTGAAACCCTGTTATTTTAGCTGTATTTACCCCCCTTCACCAAATTTATGGACTCTGGAGGCGTTGAATGGTTTCTTGGGATCGTAAACATGTAAATTCGATCACGTTTTATTTCCCATTCATAGAAAAACCTCATATAAGGCAGAAAGAACTTTTATTGGAAAATATTGCCCTTTTTTTTGGGGGAAAAAATTTTAGTGTCAGTCCTTGCAAAATCATTTAAAAAAGCGTGGTTTTAAATTTTTTCCCAAGCAATTATCACTACAGATACAAGTTAAATGCCTTCAAATTTTGAAATGTAATCTAAAAAACAGGCAAACCATTAGATTTCTTTTTGGCTATTTCCCTGGAGATATATAAAGTAGCTTTTTTTTGTTTATATCATAAATACAAAAAACGTTAGTAGTTAACTCGTTATTGCTTCTTCAACTGGTGAACGGGGAAATTGAATATTGTGGTATATTCTAAGATATATGTTGATACGTGGGGTATCAATTTAAAAAAGTTTGCATCTTTCTAAAGTTACTGTCTAAATAATACATTTTTCGACCAGAGTAATGGCTCTCTAAAGTTAATACTTTGGGGGATCGATTTAAAAAAAAAAAATTTTTTTTCTATATTAAGGTTCTGTCTAAATAATACATTTCTCAAATAAAAAGGAAAAAATTAATTTAATGATATAATTAAGATTTTCTGGTTTAAAGATAAATTTGTATAAGGTTTTACCATAATTTTTAAAATAAAGAAGACTTTTTGTTTTAACATTTAATTTTATTTTGTGTTATATTATGAAATTTGTTTTTTTAAAAAAAATTTTTTTAATTTTTTGGTATGTTTTCTTTTTGTAATTTTTTTTTAATTTTTTTAAAAATTACTAGTGTGTTTACATTTTTTAAAGCTAAATGTTCGTTCTGACCCTTTACAAAATAAATTTACATAAGGGCGGGGAAAAATATATTGCCTTGGGCAACAAAACAAATCCGCCCGGTGATAAATATAAATGTTTTCCAATGTTTTTTAATAAATAAATCAAGGGAAAAGAACTCTTTATTTCAAAGTTTTCAACAAACAATATGCGATTTAAAATAAACATTTAAAAAAGGGAAAATTTTAATTTATTTTTAATTTTTTTTTTTTTGACGCTTTGGGGAACTTTTGTGGTTTCCCCTGCGTTATTATAACCCACGGGCTTTGCACAAATTTTTCTTTGCAACATAAATTTTTACTTTTCTATTTTAAAGCAAATAACCTATAGTCTAACTAATTGACTCTTGTTAAACCAATTTGGAAATTTATCATTGGTTTTTGATTCTAAAATTTTCCTTTAAATTTAATAATAATTTTCTAAATGCCTAATATCTTCCAATGATTATTGAAAGTCTCTAATTGAAAACTAAAATTTTTAAAAAAAAATTCTTTAGGTCAAGGTTAGATATGCTGGTTTGGGAAGTGAATCATCTGAATGGAAAACCTCTACATTCATTCCCCAAATTTCTTTTTAGAATCTTCTGATTCATCCAAAGCTTTAATAAACATGGTTTTGCATTTAAAACATCCAGTTTTTTAACGTTTTCTCATAATCCCGCAAAAAAAGTAACGGCGTTAGCCTCAAAGAAATTTTCCCTTTGCAAATCCAATTTTTAAATGAAGGTGGGTAAACATATTTATCTTTCGGCCTTCAAATTCATCGGGCTCTTTTATCTCTTTTTTGGTTTACATTGGGCGGGTATTTAAATTTAATTGGTAAAAACTGTTAAAGCTTTTCCCTGTCAGTGGGGTTCTTTTTCTTCCAGAATAACATTCCTCTTCTACTGCAATCAAAAAATCTGTTTGAAAAATATGCCTAAAACTTAAACGATACAGGGCTTACAAGTTGAGTTAAATTAAACCCACCCCTCCCTCAGGTTTCGGGTGAACATGCTCAACAGAATGCGGGACCAGTCGTTAATTCAAAATCAGGAAATGAACTCTTAAGGTTTATCATAAATTAAATTTTATAGCCCCTAACGTCAAAGGAATGCCTAACAAAAAAAAGAAATCATTCGCCTTTTTGCCCTTTGTCCACCGTTTAATGCATATATCATCATCTTAAAAATAAAGGTTATTTCCCAAGTATCCATTTTTTTTCATCACATTAGAACTTTATTTTGTTTTACGGGGTAACCATGCTAACCCTATATCTTAAAAAAAACAATGGATCCATTTTTGCCATTTTAACAACTTTTCTAAATTGCGCCCGGGTTCAGAAACCTTATAGGGCAAACAATTCCACATACCACACAATGTGATAACAGAAAATCACATTACAATAGATAAAATACCAAAATTTTTTTTTAAATTAATTACCACTTTTTTATAATTAAACACATTGGTTTAGGCCCCAAATCTCCACAAAATCAAAATCAGAAAAAAACACTAAAATAAATAAAATTAAAATTATATTATTTAACCCTATTCTACATTTTCTATTTAACGTATAACTAGGCCCGAATCTCACCCCCAAAAACGTCATCAACGACAAAAACATAAAAATAAATAAAATTACAAAAATTAAACATTTCCATTTCTACCCTATTTAACGTTGGTCGCGGCCCGGTCTTACCAAATCTGATCAACGACAAAAACCAAAAAATAAATAAAATTACAAAATTAAATGTATTTAACCCTATTCTCCATTATCTATTTAACGTATTGATCGCGGCCGACTCACCCCAAAATCGTGATCAGCGACGGAAAACCATAAAAATAAATAAAATTAAAAATTAAATGTATTCCCTATTCTCACATTTTCTGGAAAATTTGATCGCGACCCGAATCTCACCCCAAAATCGTGATCAGCGACAAAAAAAAAATAAATAAAATTACAAAATTAAATATTTAACCCTATTCTCCCTTTTCTTTTCTTTGATTGGGCCCAATCTTTACCCTAAAATCATGATCAGACGAAAAAAAAAAAATAAATAAAATTAAAAATTAAATTGTATTTAATCCTATTTACATTTTCTATTTAACGTATTACGCGGTCGAATCTCCCCAAAATCGTGATCCCCGCGGGAAAACACATAAAAATAAATAAATTACAAATTAAATGTATTTAACCCTATTTCATTTTCTTTTAACGTTTTGATCGGCCAATCTCACCCAAAAATCGTGATCAGCGACGAAAAACCAAAAAATAAATAAATTAAAGTCTGTATTTAACCCCCATTCCATTTTAATTTAAGATTGTTTCCCTTAAATCTCACCCCAAAATCGTGATCACGACAAAAACCCCAAAATAAATTTTCCGTTTTAAATTTTTTTTACCTATTTTTTTTTCTTTTAACGTATTGGTCGCGGCCCAAATCTCACCCAAAATCGTGATCAGTGGAAAAACCCTAAAAATAAATACATTACGGAAATTAAATTTTTAACCTATTTTCACCTTTCTTTTAACGTTTGATCGCAAATTTCCCCCCCAAAATTTGATCGGAAAGCCATAAAAAATAAATATAATTACAAATTTAAATTTTTTTTAACCCTATTTTCACCTTTTCTTTTAATTTGTTTCCGGGGGCCCTTTCACCCAAAGTAGGTAAAAAAACACATAAAAGTCAATATAATTAAAAATTTATTTAACCCTCTCCTTTTTCTATTTAACGTATTGGTTATTGAATTTCACCCCAAAATCGTGATCAGCGCAAAAAAAACTAAAATAAATTAATTAAAAATTAAATTTTTTTTTAACCCTACTCTCACCTTTTCTATTTAACGTATTGGTCCGGCCCGAATTTCACCCCAAAATCCGGTCAGCGACAAAACACATAAGAAATAAATTAAATTAAATAATTTAACCCCATTTTTCCTTTCCCTTTTTAACGTTTGGGTTGCCCCAATTTCCCCCAAAAAATCTGACCCAAAAAAAAACATAAAAATAAATATAATTAAAATTAAAATTTTTTAACCCCCATTCTCCTTTTCTTTTTTAACGTATTTAAATTATGTTTTTTTCCCCAAAATCGTGATCAGCAAAAAACCAAAAAAGTAAATAAATTTTAATTTAAATTTATGTAACCCCATTCCCCCCTTTTCCATTTAACGTATTGACCCGGGGGAGATTTCACCCCCAAATCGTGATCAAAAAAGAAAAACAAAAAAAAATAAATATAATTACTTTTAAATTTCCCCTATTTTCCCTTTTCCCTTCAAAAACCCCGACCTGCCTTTTCCCCTGTTTTTTTTTTTTCTAAAAAAAAGGGGTTTACTTCAGTTTTTTTTTATCTTAAACCCCATATATTTCTTTTGGAAATAACTAAACTACGACAATTTTTTAACCCCTTTAAAAAATCTAAAAATTTTTCCCCTTTTGACTCCTTAGAATATCCAAAAAACCTTTTTTGGGCCTTTTTTTTTTTTTAATCATTTTTTTAGAAATTTTGGGTTTAAATTTTGGGCCCCAATTTTTAAATTGAACATATATCTATAATTCAAAGGGTTTTTTTGTTTTTTTAGGGGGAAGTCGATTTTGCAGATAATTTCCGTAACCTTAAAAGATACCCGCCATTTCGACAAAAAAATCTGGTTTTCTGGGGGGGAACCCCTTTTTTTCTCTGGTGGGTACCCGCTGTTTTCCCTTCTATTTTTCCCCCCCACCTATAAGTATTTCCTTAAACTTATTTAAGTACTCCCCCAAAATTTGATTTCATTCTCAAAATTTTTTAATTTTGTATATAATAAAATTTCATTCTTATAAATTAAAAATCACAAAAAAACCTTAAAAAATTTAAAAAAGGGGGAAATTTTCCCCTGAGCATCTTAAGGGGGCCCCCCTTTCCTGTATTTTAAAAATTGGTATATCAAATGTAGTTTTTATCTTTTAAAAAATTCCCCGTTTTTCGATGGTTTACCGGGGTGTATGTGTCGGGGAAATTTCCCCCCAAAAAAATTTCCCCTTTTTTAAAACCTTTTTTTCCCCCTCCCAATGCGGTTTTAAAAAACTATTTTTCCCAAAAATGGCCCCCCAAAAAACCCAAAAAGGGAAACTGGTAAAATTTTTTTTTTCTGAAAAATTCCTTAGTGTTTCCCCCAAAAATCATGCGTTTTCTCCCCTTTTCCAAAGGGGGGACGTCAAAAAAAGGGCTATAGTTAATAAAAGCCTTTTTTTTTTTTAAATTTGGGTTTTCTTTTTTTTTTGGTGATACCAGTAGAAACTACGTCCCATAATCAGCATTTATCAGCAAAATTTTCCAAATAACCCCTTTTGGGTTCTGCCCGGATATCTATTCGACTGATATTTTGAACATTCCTTATTATGGGGGTTTTCCCTTTTCCCTTTCCCCGAACAGTATTAAATTTTCCTTGGGGGCCTTTATTTATTAACTCTGGGGGGAGCTAACGCAAGACACTGGCCCCATAACCTCTCGAAGAAAAACCCGGGGAAAAAAAATTTAAAAATTTGAACAATGTGATTTTATTAAACCAAAATATTATAATACGTTAAACAAATTAAAACCCCTCTAAAAAAATTTTTAAAATACCCCCAAAAAAAGTGGTTTTTAGACATATAATTCTTTTTTTTCCCCAAATTTATAATTTTTTGGGGATTTCTTTTTTAACTTTGTTTAAAGATAACAAAAGTTGTTTTCCTCTTTAATTATAGTTTTTTTTTCAACCATTTTCTCCTTTGGAAACCCTGATGCCCTTAAAAATTAATTCTGGGCCTTTTTTTTCCGCTACTAAAAAAAATTAATTTTTGTCGGGGTATTTTTAAGACAGTGATGGAAAAATTACTTATTAATTTCAATTAAAAATTTTTTAATAAATACAAAAAACAAAATTTTAAAATTTATTTTTGGGGAACACTTTTACTTTTCAAAAATTTAATTTAAAAAATTAAAATGTTTAAACTACTCTTCGTGTTTTTTAATCTGGTTGATGAAAAAATTAAAACAGGACCCCTAACCCAAAGGTTTTTTTTTAACTATATTTACGATCTAAAAAGTCCTAAAACCCTTTTAAAAAACAAAAACAACCCCCCCCATTTTCCCTTTTCTTCCTTTTGTAAACTAAAAATGGGAGTTTTGATCTTCCTTTTCCCTTGTGGTTTTCAAAAAAGGCCCATTCCTTCATAAACCCCTTTTAACGATCCAAAAAACCAATGGAATAACAGGGAACTATCCATACATTCTAAATCTTTTTATTTTTAAAAAAAAGGCAAAATAATTTAGGATGTTTGGGGAAAAAAAATTTTTTTTAAAGTTACTTATTATATAACACAATACTTTTTAAAATTCTGGGTTACAAAGTAAAAACAATGCCTTGACAAATAAAATAAAATCTTGTTTTTTTTTGTTTCTAAACTTCATCCTTATTTACAAAAAAAAATAAACTTGGAGTGATATTCTTTTCTAACCCTGGTGAACCCTATGTTGGGAAAAAGGTGCAAATTCATAAATTTGGAGATTGATGTTAAATTGGTTCTACAGTCACAGTTAAGTATAATTTCAGTTTTATAAATTTTTGACTTTCATTTACAAACAAACAAATAAAAAAAAACCCGATTTTCCCTTTTTAGAATCCCCCTTTCCCCCTATCCCCCTAAAAATGACTTTCCCAAAAAAACCAGATTTAAAATTATTTTCAAAAATCCACATATTTCCCCCCTAACCCTGTCAGCGGTTTTTAAACCCCAAAAAATTTTAAAAATTTCCCTTTACGTTGTTTCTTTTTTTGGGGGCTTGTTTCTCACCCCGTATTTCTTGGGGGTTTAGGGGTTTAATTTTTTTTTGGATTTTGCTGTTGAATGATACCCCGGGGTTGGGGGTTTAAGGTGGGGGTTTAAGGGGTTAAGAAAAATTGGGGAAATTTTTTTTTTTTCTTCATTTTAAAACCCAATTTTTTTTACCCCAATGTTTTTACCAAAAAAAAAATTTTTTTAGGTCTATAAGGGGAAAAACTAAATTTTGGCTGTATAAAATCATAAAAGGTCGGATGACTCATAAAAATTTTTTGGGCGCTTTTTTATTTTTTTATTTAAATAAAAATTTAAAAAAAAATTTTATCAAATGGATAATGTCAAGGAAGGGCGGGGGATCTCGCTTGTGATGGGTCCTTTATTGGTAAAACGTAAAAAACGTTTGTATAAAAACAGGTATCACCCCTTTTTTAGGTTCTTTCTTTTTATGAATGGTTTCTTATATCGTAGATTTAAAAAACATTTTTTTTTGAACGGTAAAATGGAGAAACAAAGAATGGGGAAAAAAGGGGCTTAAAGGGGTTGTGGTTAGGGGTGATAAATCCCCTTTTTAAGCAAATAAAATTACCCAAAAAATTTTAATTAAAAAACAGGGATATTTTATGTTTCTAATTAATAAAATAAAAAATTTATAATTAAATAAATGCAGTGTCGCTAGAGGGGTACAAAAAAAAAAAAATTTAAAAAAATTAAAAACTAACTTAAAACTAAAGTAAAAAAAAAAAAAAATATCCCCCTTTCCCCATAATGAATAAAAGACTTTCTTCTAAAGTTAGCTTAATCCCCCGGATGGACCACTACCCCCTTCTTAGAAAGTTAAAAATTAAAAAAATACCCCTTGCCTGAGTGTTTTCTCTTTTTCCAACCCCAAAAAAGTTTCTTGCCCCCCCACCCCCATAAAAATCAGCCCCAAAAAAATTTAAAAAAATATTTTTTTTAAATGTTATTAAGTAACTTTGGAAAATTTTTTTAAATTTTTAAAAAAATTACTCAGGGACTTAAAAAAAAAAACCCAAAAAAAAATTTTTGGAAAATTTGGGGGAAAAAAAAAAAAAAAATAAAATCCACTTTTTTTTCAAAAAACCCAAAAGTTGTCTTTTTGGTTGGGTTTTAAAATTTCAAACCCCTTTTAAATTTTTTAAATTTTTAAAATGGTTTTGATTTTACCCATTGGGGTTTATCTTTATAAAAATTTATAATTGTGTTCATTTTTTTTTTTATGTTTAGAACAATTTTTTTAAAACTAAAATTTTCTTTTTAAATTTTTGGAACTAAAAGCTCTGGATTATTCATACCACGCCCCCCTTTCAAGAAGCGAAAAAAAAACCCTAAAATTTTTTTAAAGGCGGTTTTTATTTGCATTAGTTAAAATCAATTCGGCTGTCGACCTTTTTTTGGGGCTAAACCTTATCTTCTAAAAATTAAACAAGGTTTGGAAAAAAAACAACATGGGTTTAAAGGGGTTTCCCCTTGGAAAAAAAACCCTTTTTTAAACAAAAAAAATCTAAAAACTATTGGCCCCTTAAAGTTATCTCTTGGGTTTTTTTGAAATGTTTGTGATCATTGGGGGGTTTTTTAAGGCCAAAAATTTTTACAAATTTGGTTAGGGGTTTAAAAGGGTTTCTTTTTTATGGATTATGTTAAATTTTGCCCTGAGGATTCTTTATATTTTCTTATTTATTTTTTTTTTTTTAAAAAAAAATAAACTTTTTCCCGGAAATTTTTAAAATGTGACCCCCAAACCCGAAAAAACCCTTCCCCTTCTTTAAAAATTCTTAGGAGCTTAAAATTTTTCGTTGTAGCATTACTATTATTGTTTCCCCTTTTTTTTTTTTATCCGTCCCCCAAAAAAAATTTTTTCTTCTTAATCCTAATAAATTTAAGTTTTTTAGACATTAAAAAAACCTGAAATTTACCCCCTTTGAACCTTTTGGATAAGTTTCTTCCCTTAAACATAGCTGGGGAACAATTGTTTCGAGACATTTGCTTGAACTTCCAGCATCTATAGAAAAGAACAAGGTAAAAATTTTCCCGGAAAAAAGGCCCCTTTAACTTGGAAAATTTTTGGCTAAGTAAATTTT
>JAHBCN010015156.1:0-21473 GCA_019359885.1 Listronotus oregonensis
ATAAAAAAAATGTACACATTTGTAGTACTACGGAATTTAAACACAAAACCAAAGAGTGATGGAAATCCTATAGACCCACAGAGTACACCCATAGATTCATCAGTGGGTCACAATGGTAATAATAACCAGTAGCTACATAGGTAGATAAATACAAAGCGGCATTTTAAGGGCTTTTGTTGTGAGATATCTCAAGGCATATCTCTTTTATTTTGAGCTTTTGAATGAACAAATAATATATAAGCGCAGCTTTTGTAATCAAGGTACATCTGCAATGATGTAATGCTCGAGTGGGGTTGGTTTTTGTAAGTAATACGGGGAATAATTCTATAGATTTTATTTATATACATAATATACTGTTTTCTTTTAATAATTTTTGAAGCTCTATATTGTGTAGATACGATTCCGATGATTAGTTTTTAGTTACATTTTAAACTCGTAGCTGAAAACATAATTAGTAAGAGAAAACGTAGGTGAAGGTGTATAGTGTTAAAAAAGTGTACCACAGGATGGTCTTGTAACTTTTTATAAATAGTATGTTTTCGGTTTGTGTTTTATTTTCAATATAAATAATTTTTTGGGCTTGTGTTTAAGTGAAACCAATTTTACTTTATGCAGTGCAAGGTTTTTTTTCGGAAAAGTGCTTGGACCCGCCGTTTAGTATTTTTAGCCGCGATGACTATCCATGATTTTTTTAATCGGATTTATACATAACTGCATAGTTTCAAATTTTTCTTTCATGTCATTTGCAAGATATCAAATAACAAAATTTGGCTAAACTTTCGAAAACGCCTCCTGGTTTTTTGGCGCAGTAGTGTTAATTAAAAAATAATAATAAAAACATTTTGTTTTTTTATTTTTTTTAACTAAAACTGACCAGAACTAAATGGAACTAGAGCTGTCGGTAATTGAATTAAAATAATTGAAAAATTGTATTTAATTACTTTTCAGTAATTGGATTACTTTATTTCAATTACTTGCCGAAAAATGAATTGTTTTTAAATTATCAATTAATATGATATTGTAATCGTAATTGGTAATTGATTTTTACGAATCCCAAGTAATTCAACTTGATGCTTATCACCACCGTTTTTTTTACTTTTTTTGTAGAAGAATCGGTTGACAATTGGGGTAGGATAAAAAAATATTTAAGAGTCATTTAATGTTGAACTTGCCGAGAAAGCAGTTTGATGCATATTAGTATAAATATTTTATTTCTTAAGTGTATCGTGTTTAATATATGTGGTAATTTAAATAGAGTAATTGCTAAAATACTCAATTACTTTTAGTTTTAATTCATAATTAAATTACTTTTAACAAATATGCTAGTAATTGTTAATCGTAATTTACTACTACTTAGAAGAATAATTGGTAATTGTAATTGAATTACTTCTTAAAAGTAATTGCGACAGCTCTGACTGGAACTAACCAGAACTCACGAAAACTAACTCATCAGAATTTCCAAAACTAACCCACCCCTTAATAAAATGGTATAAAAAGTATATGTTTCTACAAACATGTTCAAAATCTAATTTTTAACACCATCTAGATGCTTAAAAGTTTGCTTTATAGCATTAGTGCCTTAAAGTAACATTTTAAAGCACTAGTGTTAAAAGTAAAATGTCAAATTTTGAAAGGTAACGTCAACGTTTATTTATTTATTAACATTTATATTAATTGTACAATTAGATTTCCTGGGCAGTAAATCCAGCATTTTCTTTCATTTTAAGTTAATTTTAAGTAAATGTTAAACAAGCTAAAACTGACACGATGCAACAAATTTAAAGTAAACATGCCGTAACCAGCATCTACAACGGTGGTTAGAATTCATTAAAAAATGCCAACTTCAATATTTTTTATATATGATGCTATGTAAAACCATATCTTCCAATTTTTGAACAATTTAATTTTTAACTGCATTATTGCGTTTCTAAAAAAAATATTGTATGATATTTTTGTCAAAAG
The DNA here is from genome assembly GCA_019359885.1 of Listronotus oregonensis. Taxonomy (NCBI): domain Eukaryota; kingdom Metazoa; phylum Arthropoda; class Insecta; order Coleoptera; family Curculionidae; genus Listronotus; species Listronotus oregonensis. The sequence goes on from JAHBCN010015156.1 coordinate 1,963, forward strand.
TACATTTTAAGGGACTCATGTGAGTTGCAGGACTCGCTTCGCTCATTCTAATAACTATTAAATATACTCATACAGTTTTTTTAAGTTAATTTAACAAATTTATTTAAGTGTTGATATTAATATTGAGACAAAAAGTTTTCAATATAATATAACAGTTCTTATATCGTATTAAATATTTTTTAAATTTATTAATTAATAAATCAAAATTAGTTTGTACGTTGTGTATGGTATTTTTTACATTTTATTAAAGTATGTTTAAATATACTTCATATACCATTTTATTAGTTGGTAGGTTTGTTTTGGTTAGTTCTGGTCAGTATTGCTTAATAAAAAAAAGAACAAAAAGAAAAAAATGTTTTTTTCATTTTTTTTTAATTCTCACCTTTGCACACAGGCGAAAATCGGGGAAAAGCCGGCCATAAATAGTAGTAGTGCTGATATGAATCACAAACATATTTAATCGTAAGAAAATGTTAAAACTAAGATAACACGTTCATTTAAACATTTTTTAAAGCCCCCCCCCTGCCCTTGGGTTACTTAAAAAAATAAAACTCCATGAAAAATGTTACTATTATTATTAGACTGTTATTATTTTAACAATTTAAGCAGTTAAGAGTTTAAAATTCATAATAAGAGCGTTTATTTCGGCTCGAATTGAAGTTGGATTGAGGCACTTAACAGAGAGAGAGAGGTAAACCATTTTAACAGAATTAATTAATTAATTAATTAATATTTAACCAATCTCGATTTTTATTTTCAAATGCAGTTTTATTTCTTGATGCTGTTGACCATTTTGTGTCATATTTCTCGATGAATTTATATAAGACTTTTGAAAACTCTTCTGATAAGCGTTCAACTCGCATGGTAGAGGTCACTTTTTCTGCCAAATAACGACCTGCTCCTTCTTTCCTTGGACTGAAATTCTTAACCAATTGACAAGTTGGCTTCTTTTAAACAAAGCAGATTTTGTTGCAGACCCTGAAAAAATAAGTTGTAATTTTGTTAATTATTTTATTACTAGCAATAGCTATGTTCATCGGGGATAACTGGATTCTAATGGTTAAAGAATTTTTTAAATCGATCCAGTAGTTTCGGAGCCTATTCAATTCAAACAAACAATCAAATCTTTCCTCTTTATAATATTTGTACAGATTATACTTTTGCAATTAATGGTACTTCAAATTACATTAGAAAAAATCTTCCAAAATTGAGACCGTAGCTTGAAGAATTGAATGTTAATTCTAAAAACTACATTATCAATAGCTGTTTGGATTATAATTTATATTTTGAAACTACATGAATGATTGTTAAAACTGTTTCTTTAATTCTTAGTTCAATGTAATTAAAACAATATATTTTAATAAGATTTCGCCATTTAAAATTGGTCGCCATATTGAATTTTAAACCCATATGGCAATTTTTTTATTTCTCTATTTAATTTTCTATAAAATAATGTTTTATTTTATAAAAATTGATTTATTTTTAAGTTAGTAGGAGAAAATTATTTGTTGCGTTTGGGACCTACAAATTACGGGAAATCATACTTTTACTTTAGCAAAAAGTGAAAAATTGAAATTAAAAAAAAATTTAATTGTTAACTTTTCAGAACCCAGTAAAAAAAAACGTAAAGAAATATTTTAAATAAATATTATTTTTAATATTCTACTTACCACCAGAAAATATTCCATAGTTACTTTACAAAATTTTCACCCACACTTTGCCGAAAAACTGAATATAAATTACTAATTTTCACAGGCGCTTTTGAATCACAATGAAATAGTCTCCACGAACAAGCCAACTAAAATATTTTCAAGGACAAGACTAAAAATAAAAGGGTGATTGTTTATGATACCCAGGTAACTAGATAATGAAATTATACCAGAATAGGCCTTAATTGCGAAGTTGGTATTTCCGATTTATGGCCGGGTTTTCCCCCTGAATTTCGCTTGTGTGCGTTGCCCCAAAAAAACCGCTGAATAATGTTTTGTATGCCATAAACAACTCTCGTGAAAAGTAACAGATAAATCGAAGAGGGAGCGTTTTCGGAAGTTTAAAAATGTTACTGTGATAATCGTTAATTGTTCAATTGTTTAATTTTATTAAATTAATTTAAGTCTAATTTATTTAAAATCGTTTTTTCTTTCCATTTTTGCACTCGTTTTCTAATCAAAAGAGAAAAGAAATTAAAAAAAAAAAAATTGGACAAAAAAATATTTTTTTACTGTTTTCATTATTGGTGCCAAAAAAACCTATGTACATTGTTTCTTATGCTGTAAAAAAGTTATGTATAAAAATATAGACAAATTGAGGGACAGAGGGCGTTTTCGGAAGTTTAGCCCGAAATTTCACCTAAATAAAACAATCATATTTTATTCACATTGACAATGTTCCCTTAATACGTGCTAAAAACCTAAAATGTCATTGCGAATAAAATAGGTTATATGATTTAATGATGGTTAGCATGCTGTCAAATTTAACTATAACTATTGTGTAGGATGCTGATATCAAAAAAATCATAAAATCTTTTTTGTTTGGAAAGGCATTTTACGTTATGGAATGTAACTTTTAAATATACAGGGAGATTCATAAAAAGTTTTGAATTTTTTTAATCGGAAATTTGGACACGCGAGATCGGTTCGCAAAGGTCGAAAACCTCTTGTTTCAAATTTTCGCCATATATTAAAGAAACAATAACAATGCGATTAAAATATGATTCATTTTTTAAATAAAACTTTTCTATTTATTATCTCGTAAACTAAATAAATATAATTGATTATCTCTTAATCCTGGATTACTTTAGCCCAACACCTTATTGAGAAACAAGCCTTAAAAAACGTTGTTTTATAAAGTGTTACTATAAAGTAAAAAAATAAGATCATTTAGCACTTTTTAAATAAATTTAGGAAAAACCCATATTTCTTAAATTTTTTGACGTTTACTGGTTAAATGGCTTTTCCTCCTAAAATTTCTGATAATACTTTTAAAATCAAACAAACCAAGCGTATATCTTTTTTCCATTAACACCAAAAAATCGTCGCGACTGGATGGCATACCAGCAATCGTCTTACTTGCCTTTTTCAAATCTCTTACGACGCAGGCTTTTTTCCGAAGAGCTGGAAGGCTGCCCGTGTGCAACCTGTCCCCAAAAAACTCAATAATTCTCGAATCTGAAAGTATTTGGAAAAACACAAAATTTTACATGAAGGTAGTATGGATTCCGCCACAGAAAATCTACGCTGACCTTTTTTCCTTTGTCTCACACAACTGGAACAAGTTCCTTAAGTATTTTGGTGAATCCCAAATCGCTGCTAAAAAGCTTTTGATCAGGTCTGGCATGATGGACTTCTTTACAAACTGCCTTTCTACGGTCTTCCCTCTAAGCTATGTGTTTGGCTCTTTAGTTTCCTTTCTAATCGACGTATATTACCTATTGTAGATTGTAATTCTTCCAGCTTCTACATAATTAATGCTGGGATGCCCCAGGGCTCAGTACTGCACCAACTTTGTTTCTTCTTCACATTGACGATCTTTTCTCTTCCACACTTAATGCTATAGCGCCTCCTTACACTTAGCATCCTTGACTCCATTCAAAGAATAGCTATTTATTTTATTAATGATCCCAAACTTACAGAAAATATTTCTTTTCTTGCCCACCGACAGACTGAAGGGGATCTGTCGCTCTTTTATAGGTATTTTTACGGTTTCTGCTTCGAAGGGTTGGCCAGTATGACTCCTCATCTGGCAGCTCCCAAGAGAGCAACACGAAGTGTCACTTTTATGCATTCTTTTGCAGTCCAACTTGAGAGGTTTCGAACTTTCCACTTTGTTTGTTCCTTTATCCCCAGAGTGACCAGGCCTCGGGAAACTGCTACCCGCAGAAGTGTTCCTTTTTCCTCCAAATCTCCAAATATTTAAGTCTCATGTGAATAAACTTCCTCTTACTACCCTTTAGACACCCACGGTACGTTAGAACTTAGGCCTCAGCCTTCGTGGACTGTTCCAAGATTTAAATGATATAAATAATAAATGACACAATTTTGATTTTAGATTCCCAAATTGTCTTAAATGAACCCATTTTGACAACAAGAGTCTGTCATAAAAAATTTTACACGTATCTTCAGGAAACCCGGTATTAAAAACAGTAACGAAATAATTTTATTATGAGTAAGAAGACAACACATCGTATATATGCGACAAAAAAGGGATGACACGAAACAATGCAAACAAAAGAAAATTCTGAAAAGCTCTCCAGTCTCCGCACTTCCAATTTTTTCTTTATGCCTGAGAGATTTTTCCAAGGGTTTTGTTTTTTATCGTATATGTCGGTTGCTGCATTTTCACTGAAAGGAAATGAAAAAATAAACAGCCATGTTTTGTGGGTAAAGCCTACTATGGGAATACAAAGCCAAATAATTTAGAACCAACATAAAAATTGGAGAAGTAAATGAAGGTGATTTTCCATGGAAAAGATATTTTTTAAATAAATATGGCTCCGAAAATGTATATTTTAAGGTGTTAAACTGCTTTTAAAAAAAATAGGATTTGTTGTTATCTTCTTTTCTTCTTCTTCTTCTTCTTCTTCTTCTTCTTCTTCTTCTTCTTTCTTCTTTTTCCATTTTTTCTGAAGCCATCTAGATATACTACTGGAGACAGCGCAGCCTCTTGGGCTTTTTGTGCCTAATCTCCCATTATCTTTTATATCAATCCTTCCATTAGCCTTGTTCCGTCTACGAGTCTGTATAATGCCGAGACTGGTTGGTTGATATTAGGGTTCATTCCCGGGAATTCTCGGCTCGAGAATTCCCGGGAAATCGGGGCTTTGTTCCGGGAAATCAAGCTCGAGAAAACTCGAGAACTCGAGAAATCATATTTGAGTCTATGAAATTATAAAATAAAACTATTTGCGTTTGCCGTTTGTTTTAAATGCGCGGCGGCGGGGCGGCACGGGCCAAAGCGCAGTGGTACCTTTTATCTCGCAGATCCCGCGGCAAGCGTTGGCGGCGTCTTTTTATACATAAAACAATACAGTAGGTAATACATCAGTAATGCCAACCTGGAAAAATATTTCCAAGTTCTGGGATTTTTTCCTACAATAGGGAAAAAAGTGAATTTTATCTAATATCTTGGGAATTTTCAACTTTTGGATTGTTTTCGGTTCAGTTTATAGAATTTCAGTCAATTTATTAATTTTAATATTAAATGGACTACTAATAAAAGTACCTATTAAATCCTTATACCCTGGGTTATGGTTTGACCATTGTATCTTTTCAAAAATTGCTTCTTGTTGCGCTGATTAATCTAATACGGGTTAATTCGGGGTATCGGTTTCGGGGAATTAAGATCAACTGCTACTTAGCATCTTCTGCATGTTGTTGCCCTTTTGTATTTTGTGGTTGTTGCCCACAAAATACTAAGGAAAAAAAAGAAATGTCAAGTTCGTGTATTTGTTGCCTCACAGTAATGCCTAGACTGAGCGAGTATTTTCAGTCGTTACCGACGTTAAAAATAAAAAGGAAATTTTTCCAGTGAGGCATTAAATGCAGTGTGTTTAATTCGTCTTTCAGTGAAAACGCTGCCAAAATTATTTATTAAATGAAAAGCAGTTAAGTCTTATAAAAAAGAAAAACTTTTATAAAAAATGATTGATTTTAAGAATTTTTAAAATTGTTTTTTTTTGTTTAGAAACTTTTTTTTTGTTAATTCATTTTGCTATCTATGTCCATTGTTACCATAAGATTTTATTTTATGAATTTTTTGAACCTTTCTGACAATAAAGTCATTTCGTAAATTATTTTTCCATTTAATTTTGATCTAGGAAATTCTAGGGATTTTTTCACAGAAAAGTTGGGAATTTTCAGCGAGCTTGGTTGGCAACACTGTAATACACACGTTCACTAGTGTTTGACTCTAGCTGAGTTCAGATGCTTTACAAAGTGGTACACGCAATTTGTAAATTTCTCGACAACCCGAGAAGACCCAGAAATTAGCCGCGAGAATTCTCGAGACCCGAGAAATTGATAAGCTCGAGAAATCATGAACCCTAGTTGATATATTCCTGTGGGCTCATTTTTGGTTGCCCAAATAATGCCTGTCTTTGTGATTCAATGCTTCACATTTGCACAGGATATGGTAGGCTCTCTTCCTCCTCTTTGCACATTCTGCAACTTGGGTCCCCATTATATGAGCCTATCTTGTGCAGGTGTCCTCTCAGATTATCGTGCCCTGTTAGCAGGCCTACTGTTATGCCAAGTCTTTTCCTACTTTGTTTGAGTAGTTCTTCCTTCGTTCTTTTGGATGGGTGCTTCATGAAGCTTTTTCCATGTCTACTAAGGCTCTCCCAGTATAACTATGGTTTTGGTCACTCCAAGAGCAGGTTCTGGTCAAGAGCAAGGTGTTGATGAACCTGCTCTTGCCAGCTTATCCCCTTTTTTGTTGCCTTCAATTCCCGAATGTCCTGGTATCCACAGGAAAGTTAACCTGTTGCGTTTTCCTAAGACTTCCAGTTCTTTTTGGCATTCGCATGTCAGCTTGGACGTTACCTTGGTGTTTACTAGTGCCCCTAGTGACGCCTGGCTATCTGTTATTATGCAGATCCGCTTGATTTTATAAGCCCTCCTGTTATTGTTATCTTAAAAACCCTTTAGCCGATTTTCTTGCAATTTTTTAGTGTTGTTTCTATTAATAAGGCCTTAATTTAGACCTTATTAAATTAAAATTATCAAGTCCATCTTCGTCTCAGGGGACACCTTATCGAAAATAATTGTGAAATAAATTTGCGCCACTGACTTTTTTTAAGGTTAAGTAACTAAAAACACAATTTCTTGGTACTTTTTTTTAACTTGCTTCGTTTATGAGAATAAAAATTAAAACCACCGATTTTCTACATTAAACTTTTCAATATCTGATAATTATTCATACATTTTTTGTAGTCGTGAAATCGACACCTTTGACGCGTCAGAGTGGAAAATCGAAAAACAATCTTCGTCAGACAATATAGGAAGTTGTTTTTGCAGTTAAAAAAAAGGATCTTAAGAAAATCAGCTCGTTATTAATAAATGTTTCTATAGTCTCTTTTCCGATACATTCGCGGGGGCAGACATTTTGAATAATTCATATTTTTTGTCAGATAATTTTATTTTCGCGTGTTAGATAAAGTTTTTAAGCAATTCTATTTAGGAAAAAAAGTATCTCTAAATTTTTGGAAAAATTAGAGGGAAAACGCCACTGAACCAAAAAAGGTTGTAGAGGAAAAAGTTATCAGACTGATTAGGCCTAATAAAGCCATATAAGAAGTATCTATTACTATTTTTTTTGCCGAAGGCCACTCTAGATATATGATCTTTACTTACCTGGAACCAACATCTTCAGAAAACAAGAAAGAAAGCGGAGATGACTCTTATGTTAATCAGACGCTTTCATGAGAAAACTGAACGTGGTTTATTGGTTATACATCATGGTGGTAAGGCCTATGATAACATACGCATCACTGGTATGGTGGACAAAAATGCGACAAAGAACTGCTGTTACAGAACTGGCCAAGGTACAGTGACTTCCTTGCTTAGCTATAAGAGGAGCAATTAAAACAACCCCAACAGCAGCCATGAAATGTCTCTTAGACCTTCCACCACTTAACCTCATAGTGATGGGAGAGGCAAGAATGAGCTACTTCCGACTGCAATAAAAACCAACTGGTATATACGCTAGTTTGGGACACAACAACATAAAAAGTCAGGTTGGCGGCAACATCCTGGACGAGAGAACAGACCAGATGATTCCCCAATACTTATTCAACAAAAACTTCGAGATAAAAATTCCAGATCGAAGTGAGTGGCAGCAACCCGATCTCCCCGGCACGGTTGGAGACATCATCTGGTATACGGATGGTTCCAAAACCGTTCCTGGGAGCCGTCTTTCACTACCGGAGGCAGCGCAGCCTCTTGGACTTTTTGTGCCTAATTTCCCATTATTTTATACCAATCCTCCCATTAGTCTTGTTCCTTCTACAAGTCTGTATAACCCCGAGACTGGTTGGTTGATATATTCCTGTGGACTCATTTTCGGTTGCCCAAATAGTACCTGTCTTTTGTGATTTAATGCTTCACATTCACACAGTATGTGGTAGGCTGTTTCTTCCCCCTCGTCGCACATTCTGCAACTTGGGTCCCCATTGTATGAGCCTATCTTGTGTAGGTGTCATCTTAGGTTATCGTGCCCTGTTAGCAACCCTACTGTTATGCGAAGTCTTTTCCTATTTTTGTTCTTTGGGATGGGTCCCTTATAAAGCCCTTTTCATGTCTTATTCTACCGAGGTTTTCCCAGTATTCCTTGTATTTGTTTCGGATCCATTCCCTGGTTTGCCCTCGTGCTGTGGTTTTGGTCACTTCAAGGGCAGGTTTTGGTCCAAAGTATGGTGTGGATGATCCATGTCTTGCTAGCTCATCCGCTTTTTCGTTGCCTTCTATTCCCGAATGACCTGGTACCCACAGGAGAGTTACCCTGTTGCGTTCTTCCAGGACCTCCAGTTCTTTTTGGCATTCCCATGTCAGCTTGGACGTCACCTTGGGGTTTACTAGTGCCCCTAGTGACGCCTGGCTGTCTGTTATTATGCAGATTCGCTTGTTTTTGTAATCCATCCTGTTATTTTCTTTTGCACAGTGCAGTAAAGCATATATTTCTGTTTGAAATACAGTACTGTGTGTTCCTAGTGGAATGGAGAATTGTAAATTCCTTATTTCACTGTACACGCCCGCTCCAGCCCTTAATATTAATATTAAGTACTCGCCCAAAGCGTGTGAAGATGTTCCAATTAAAAAGCACGTAAACTTTGATCCTTTTTTTAAAATTTCTATAACTCAGCAACATTTTATGCTATCGTCTTGTCCAAAAAAGGGATTTTTTGAGAATTAAATGCTCTACAAAAGTGTCTATTACGCCAAAGTCGCAACTCACTAAACCTAATTTTTTCATAAAATTCGCGTTTTTCTGTCATTTTCTCATAAATGACAAAGTTGTTAGAAATTTAATTTCCTACAATAAAGATTCTAACAATTGAATCGCTAAGACCAACAATTCTGGAAATATTTAGCCTTTAATTAATTTTACTATAAGATTTTCACAAATTATAATTTGTAGTATTAGTATAGTAAAACTAATTTAAGGCCAAATATCTCGAAAACTGTTGGTCTAAGCGATTCGATTATTAGGACCTTTTATGTAGGAAATTATATTTTAAACAACTTTGTCATTTTTTTTGTGTAGCTCTTGTCATTTATAAGAAAATGACAGAAAAATGAGAATTTTATGGAAAAATTAGATTTAGTGACCCGTACTACCTCGCCGGTGTGAGTTGCGACTTTGCCGCAATAGACACTTTTGTAGAGCATTCAATTCTCAAAAAATCCCGTCTTTGGGCAAGACGATAACATACGAGTAAAATGCTGCTGAGTTATAGAAATTAAGAAAAAGGATCAAAGTTTACGTGCTTTTTAATTAGAACATCTTCACACGCTTTGGGCGAGTACTTAATATTAATATTAAGGGTTCAAACTTTCAGGGAAAATTTTTGGGGATATTTTCAACAAAATTTCACAATGGGATCGAAAAAAATCTTCGCAATGTAGGTCTGCCTGTCGTCTTATTGTTAAAAAAATAAAGGGGTTTTGGAATAGCCGTACTTAGTATGCTAAATTAGAGTTTTCGAAAGGTTATTTAACTCGTATATATCGATTAAATGGCATACTGAATATAATTGCTTCAAAATGGCTATTTTTCTAACTTTTCAGATCAATTTTCCAATCAATAAATCGCAGGGCTTACTGGGTACAATTGGTCTACTTTTCCTACGATGGGCTGGCAATCTATTAATGTAAACTTTATTTTATAAATATTTCCATTAATAAGGACCAGGGCACCCTGGAGAATAAATATTTCCAGAAAATTTTCAAGTTTCCCTGGTAACTAAACAGAAAATAAGTATCTAATTGGCTTAAAAATAAAGGAGTTATCTTTTCGACATTATTATACAGTGTGTCCCAAATTGGGCCTACATATATTGGTAACTCGGGAACCATTAGAGCTACAGTGTTGTTTAAATTAGGAAAGTTTTAGACAATTTAATTGCAAAATTAAATCTGCTTTCAGATTTTATTTATCTTTTATGGTTTTTAAGATAATTAAGAAAAACCAAAATGGTGCATTTTTAACTTTTGCCTGTAGCTCGCAAACTATCAATTTTACGGTTTTAAGATTACTACATTATTAGAACACTTTTTTAAAAAGAATTTAATTTAATTAAAAATAATTTTCCAACTTTATTTGTTTTTGAGATATTTACCCAAACTTGGGATTTTCATACGGACTCCATATTGGATTTTTACATTTTTGAAAAGAGCTCTTTAAGAGCTTTTCATTGATGTATCACAAGTCTAGGTGTTCAGATTGCTTAAGCTCTAAAAACGATAATTTTTGTTTATTGGACAGTAGGCTTAGACTAGACTGCGTAATGGCCGCCCCGTTTCATAAAAAACAAATGATACGCATCCGGAGCGGTATCAACCTAACCATAGACATTTAAGATTCTTAGTGATGAACTTGTTACCCTATGGACCTTTTGTGAAAGCGAAATTCAAAACTTATACTAAAAAAGTGATGCTTTTTGCAAAAATTAGTACTTCCTATTATTACCTTAAACTGATAATAATTAAACACAACTGTAAAACAAAAATGTATCAGTAAACAAGAAAATAAAATCACAGTACATGTCTTCCTCCATTTCCCACACATTTCTCGCATTTTTCCAGCACCTTGCGGGTTACTCGGCGTAACGTGTTTCGGTTGATGGAAGCAAATACATCCCGTACCCTGTGTTCTAGTTCCAGCCTAGTTTCGGGCGAAGAAAACTCTTACACCTCATTTTTTGCGAGTCCCCATAAGTAAAAATCATGGGGTGTGATGTCCGGTGATCTAGCTGGCCAAGCAATTAGCCCATTATTAGAGATTATGTTGTCATTAAAGGTATTTCTAAGGACCTCCATCACCTCCCTGGTACTGTGCGTTGGACATCCGTCTTGATGGAACCACAAATTATTCATTTCATTTGGCGGAACTGTATTTCTAATGGCCGGTAAAAATCTGTTCTTGCAGGAGTAGCAAATACCTATCTCCATTCAGAGTTTTTTCAAAAATAAATGGTCTAAAACAGAAAAATTAATGTTGTATCTAATTGTGAAACGTAAATTAAAGGTGCAGACATTAAAGCCAAACCTTGTTTGTAGCCGTCTTTCTTCTAAATTATGTGGATTTTCTGTATCCCAGCAGTGATAATTGTGCCTATTGCACAATTTATAAACCGGGTTTCGTCTGTCCAGAGAACCTTGGAATGGAAATCGGGTATCTGTTGACATTAAGTAATAAACCATTGACTAAAGGTGATTCGTCCATTGAAATCATTCCCCTGAAGACCCTGGACAATACGTGGTTTGTATGGATGAAAACGGTGTTTTTTTAAAGACCGATGCACAGATGACTTAGGAATTGTTGTCTGTTCTTCCGCTTTTCTAACCGATGTTGTGGGATTGTCTCTAACGTTTTCCATTATAATCGCCTCTCTTGCTTCATTATTTTTTGTATAAGTTTTGAGATTCGGTTCCACAAAAGATCCATAGGCTAACAAGTTCGTAACTAAGAATCTAAAATGTCTTTGGTTTGGTTTGTTACCGCTCCGGAAATTATCTTCGTATGCAAGTGCTGCAGCTTCTGTATTTCTGTTAGATTTAAAATAAATTTCTAGCATATCCACCTTTACATCATTGAAATAATTAAGAGCCATTATTGTAAATACTTAAAATAATCAAAACTTGAATTTTTGTTGAAGGCGTTTCTAAACAAGAAATAAGATGCACGCTAATTTTGGCATTTACATTATTTAAATTACAAGATGCGTATCATTTGTTTTATATGAAACGGGGCGGCCATGACACTGTCTGGTCTAAGCCTACTATCAAATAAACAAAAATTATCGTTTTTAGAGCTTAAGCAATCTGAAAACCTAGACTTGTGATACATCAATGAAAAGTTCTTGAAGAGCTCTTTTCCAATATGTAAAAATCCAATATGGCGTCCGTATGAAAATATAAAGTTTGGGTAAATATCTCAAAAACAAATAAAGTTAGAAAAATATTTTTACTTAAATTAAATTCCTTTTCTTAAAAAAATTGTGTTCCAAATGTACACAACAGCTACAGGCAAAAAGTTTAAAATGCACCATTTTGGTTTTCTTAATTATCTTAAAAACCATAAAAGATAAATAAAATCTAAAAGCAGATTTTATTTTGCAATTAAATTGTCTAAAACTTTTCTAACTTAACCAACACTGTAGCTCCAATGGTTCCCGAGTTACCAATACATGTAGGCCCAATTTTGGACACACTGTATAAATAATTTTCGGAATAATGCTTGTATATGCAAAACGGTTCCAAATATCATATTTTCAATTTATTTTTCTTTTTTTCTCAATTATATCGCCTCTTTCCGCACACAACATACGCAGCCACACACTTCAAAACGCAAATTAAACTCCAAAGGGCGTGGTCCGACCGAGGGGACAAATCCTGAATGAAAGGGTGCCATTATAGGGCTTCATTATAGACCCTCAACCCTCCACGAGCGATTTAAATCAGGAACAGGCACAAAACAGGGGGAAATGTCGTATATGTGACGCATAAAGTCCTTCTCGCAATTAGAATTTTCATTTAAGCCCCTTAAGTGGCCGACGTAATAACCGAAAATGGCGACGGGACGCGCAAGGGGGAGGGGGAGAGGATAGAGTGTTTAATTTTCTGAATAGGAGCATCGGGGTGTATAGGAAAACAAAACTTATAAAAAGGTTTTTGTGTGCTGAGCTGTTATGTTTGTGTATACATGTTTTTGATTAAAGAGTTTGTCGTTTTGTGATTGGATTGGGCCTACTAAATGTATACTTGTATGCAGAAAAGTATGACAAATAGGTTGAGACCAAAGGCGTATAATAATAGAGACGCTTTTGTTAATATTTTGTGTATATTAGACCATTAACTTAACGCATAAAGAAACATAAAACAGAATCACAGAATACACAAATCAAAAATTAGTCAACGCGCATTTGATAACAACCCCATATTAAACTAAAATGCTTCTAGTATTTTAGCAAAGGAAAAATTGTTCAAAAAATTTTAAAAAGTGCATTTTTATTATTAAATAAAGATAAATGTGTGCACGAATATGTGTTAATTTAAATAATACATGGTTACTTATGCTTGATGCTGAAGTAATTTCAGGTAAACTTCAAATCAATTAACATTCCACCCTTTTTTGTCTTTTTAAAACTTATAAATATCCCAGTTAAAAAAAAACTAATATATTATATATGATAAAACGTCATAAATACTAAAAAAGTTTCAATAACACTAAAATCTGGGACTTCAATTGTCTTTATTTGTTATCTGTCACACAACGTTTCGGTTAGTGATGTATCTCCAACCGTTTTCAAGTAATAACTAAAAAATATTCTTAAGAGCTCAACTTATATCCTATCCCTTGTTCACCGAAGCTTGACCGACTTTTCACGGTTCAGCAACGGCTGCCAGATATTTGGAATATCGATGCTAGGCTTGCTAAATACATTTGCTTGTTTACAATTAAATTAAAAACCTTTTTTCTTTTAAATTTTCTTTTTTCTTTTCCAGTGGGATTTCTTTTATAAATTAGGTATTTTGGCTTCCCGAAACCATTCGTATTGCGGTGTTCGTTTGAAAAAACCAAAGCGTGTTTTTTTTTGGTCAATCCCCCTGACTTTTCGAAAAGTTTCACCTTGTTCCGATATGTTTTATTGTTGTTCTGAAAAGTTCCTTAACCCTTCGAGTGGTCTTTTCGTTTCCCCGATGTATACCTCACCACATTCGCAGGGAATTAGATTAGGTAGATACAGTCATTATTTGAAACATTGCTGTCTGGTCTCGTCTTACAATTAGTAAGAATGCTTCTTAAAGTAATTTGTGATTTAAATGTCGTTTTATTATTATACTTATTTGCGATTCTGCGGATCTTTTCCGAAGTTTCTTTAATATATGGAATCGTCATAAATATTTGGGAGTTTCATTTAAGTTAGAATTTTTTGTCTTATTTTGATATTTTTAGATTGTTTCCTTTCCAGTATATCATGTATCCGTTCTGCTTAAGATCCCTAGTTATGTAACCTATTTCCTCTTGCAGGGATTCCTTACTGTTGCATAAGGTCACTGCACGATTGTATAGAGTACGTATGAGAATTCTGGTGTAAATATTGTCCAGTGTGAGTGGGTTTTCTGTATACTGAGATTTTTATATGTCTATTATTTCGCTTGACTAAAACGTTACGAAAAGGTGGGGCCAAATTTTGCTCCTTCTTTATTGTGAATTTAATACAAGGTCGGAGGCAATTTAGATGTTTTAAGAAACCTTCAAGTGCTTCGTCATTACCTGTCCATACAATAAAACAAGTACAAAACCGCGGATTTAAAAAAAGGCATCGAATCGCTTTTAGAATGCTCCAAAAAAATGTTTTTTAATCGTAACTCCTTTAGTTTTTATGATAAAAAGTTCTTTAAAAACTATTTTGTTGGTTTTTTTCAAGAGCTATAAGGTCATATATATTAAAACTGTTCAAAACCCCTACTTTTCTAAAGGGGGGAGTTTAAAGGGCTGAAACAAGGTAGTGCTCACCTATAAACACATGTTTTAAACGTTTATATCTTACTTAATTTCCGTCATGCAGTAAATATTAAAAAATATATATTTGTAATTCACAAAGCTACAAACCTTAGTCATTTTTACGTATTCCCCTTAGTTTCCGAGTTATTTTTAAGAAAAGGTCATTTTTATTAAAATTCTGAAATTTGATTTTCACTTACAGCTCCAATTTTTTCAAAATTAAGCATTTAAACCGGTAAAAATTTTGAAATGTATTTATAATACATAGATAAAGAGAATTGAAAAAAGGGGCTACGACTCATTTTAATTAGGATGGTGATTATGGGGTTGTTTTCGAAGATTTTTGCACTCAAAAAATTTTAGTCTAACATTATCTTAATCATAACTAACTCAACTTTTATGATACATACCTTTTTTTTAAAAAAAGAAAGGTCTTTGCAAATGCTTCAAAAAAGTTATTATTAGTTTTCCTCGAAAAATACGTAGATTCTGCGTTGTTTGCCTTTGAAACTATGACATTTTGTGTTAGATGAATAACAATTAACCTTTAACAAACCATAACTTGGTTTGTATTGGTCTCACAGCAATTAAAAAAAATCCGTTTTATCCGTTTTTTTTTAAAGCTACAATTTTATTATTTACAGTTTTTTTGAAAAAATGTATACTTATCGAGTTATTTGCAAAAAACCGATTATAGCACAGGAGATGAGGCATTTTGGCTAGGAATTTTTTTGTCCTGCATGGATTTACCTGAAATTTTCACAGAGGGTAGAGGAGAAAAATTTTAAGTAAAAAATGTTCTATACATTCTTTTCGTAAAACTAATATTTTTTGAATTATTCGCGATTGAAAGTAAAAGTTTTTCGACGAAAAAATCGACATTTTTAATGGGGTTTTCACGAATAACTCTAAAAATATGCATTTTATTAAAAAAAACTGTCGAAAGCAAAATTGTAGCTTATAAAAAAACTAGAAAAAAATGTTATTTTATTTCTCTACAACCAATACACACCGAGCTACGGCTTGTTAATGGTTAGCTTTTGTTCGTCAAATATTAAATTTGAAAGATTTAAAGTCAAATAGCGGGAAAAGTTTACATTTTTTAAGGAAAACATATGAGGTCTTTTTTAAAGTATATAATAAGACCTTTCTTTTAAAAACAGAAAAAGAGTTTTTAGCATGAAAATTGAGCGAGTTATGATAAAAATAAGGTCGGTCCCTACTTTTTTCTATGAAAAGATCATTAAAAACAACTTCCTAATTCCCCTCTTAATTAAAATAGATCTGTACCCTTCTACGATTCGTTTTATATATGTATTAATAATACATTCTAAAAGTTTAACCAAATTAAAATGACTAATTTTAGAAAAATTGGAGCTTAAAGTAAAAACGATTTTCCGCAATTTCGTAACAATAGCCATTTTAGAAACAATACGACTCCAGGGACCAGATGCGGAAGAATTTCGATGGAAAGTTAGAACGGTTTTGGAATCAAAACAAAGTAACTCCACCAATATAAATGAAAATGAGTTGGTAGCTCTTAAAGAGCTTCAAAATGATAAAACTATCAAAATTCTTCCAGCAGACAAAGGGAATGCCACTGTAGTTATGGATGTAATCACTTACGATCAAAAAATAGATGAAGTTCTTCGAAAGGGTAAATACAGATCTCTTGATCAAGACCCAACAGCATCCATAGAGAATAAAATTTACAGGACCTTAAGGAAATACAAAAACTTTCTGACCGATGAAACAAGAAAAACTTTAACTCCACATAACAGTAAACCTCCTCATCTTTATGGACTACCGAAGATACACAAGGACAATACACCCTTAAGGCCCATCACCAGTTCTAGAAACGCACCCACGACTGCACTCGCAAAACACCTTTTAGACCTAATTAAACCACTGGTCGGTAAGTCTCCATCTTTCGTTAAAAACTCTAGTCATTTTGTTGACATTCTCAAAAATGTAGAAATAGGACCAGACGATACTTTTGTTAGTTTTGATGTGGAAAGTCTATACACAAACGTTCCAGTAGAAGAATCGTTAAGCATTATCCGAGCCAAGCTTAAAGAAGATAAAAACACTAGTAGAACGCACCCCCTGCCGCTGGATGGAGTGATGGAGTTGTTGGAGCTTTGCCTCCGTAGTTCTTATTTTCAGGTGAAAGATGAGTTCTACGCGCAAGATGATGGGCTTCCCATGGGTTCATCGCTCTCCCCAGTGGTAGCAAATATCTATATGGAATGGTTTGAGGAACATGCAATTAAAACTGCACTAATTAAACCAAAAGTTTGGCTAAGATATGTTGACGATACTTTTATTATATGGACAGGTAATGACGAAGAACTTGAAGGTTTCTTAAAACATCTTAATTGCCTCCGACCTTGTATTAAATTCACAATGGAGAAGGAGCAAAACTCGGCCCTACCTTTCCTCGACGTTCTAGTCAAACGAAATAATGATCATATTCAAACCTCGGTATACAGAAAGCCTACCCACACTGGACAATATTTACACCAGAATTCTAACCACTCTAACGAAACCAAACAGGGGGTTATACGTACTTTATATAATCGTGCAGTGACCTTATGTAACAGTAGGGAATCACTGCACGAGGAAATGGATAACATAACTAGGGATCTTAAGCAGAACGGATACAGCGAGAGGCTAATAAAGGAAACAATCGAAAAATATCAAAGATTTCTTTATCAATTCCAAAAAACGGAATAAGTATAATATTAAAACGGCGTTTAAATCCCAAACTACTCTAAAAGTATTCTTACTAAGACGAGACCAGACAACAATGTTTCAAATAAGGACTGTATCTACCAAATTCCCTGTGAATGTGGTGAGGTATCATCGGGGAAACAAAGAACCACTTGAAGTTAGAGTTAAAGAACACAAAAAACATACGGAACGAGGTGAAACGTCGAAGTCAGGGATTGGGAACACGCTTGGTCAAAACAACACCGCATACAATGGTCGGAGGCAAAAACTATTTATAAAGAAACCCACTGGAAGAAAGAAAATTCAAAGAAGCTGTAATTTTTAAACAACAAAAATGTATTTAGCAAGCCTAGCATCGATATTTCGAATATCTGGCAGCCGTTACTGAACCGTGAAAAGTCGGTCAAGCTTCGGCGGGTAAGTATATAAGTCGTAGCTTTTAGGAATAGTTTTTAGTTATCACTTGAAAACGGTTGGAGATACATAACTAACCGAAACGTTGTGTAACAATTAACAAATAAAGACAATGGAAGTCCAAGATTCTAGTGTTATTGAAATAACCATTTTCTCTACAGATATAAAAAAAATGCTGGAGTACCGAATTATAGCTTTTTGATAGCAAATACTTTTCATAACATATATTTTCTGTACAAAATTCAAATATTTGGCCACCACCTTATTCTAGCCTTTAAACTCATCGCATTTTAAAACTAAAGGATTAAAAAGGATTTAATTTATATATCCTTGTAGCTTTTAAAAAACCCTACAAAATTATTTTTGAACAAACTTTCTATCGTTAAAACTAAGGGAGCTATGTTTAAAAAACCAATCAACTTTTTTCGAAAAATTCGAATAGCTCACTTCGGAGCATAATATTCTATAAAACCGGTATACTTACACTTTTACCGGTATAATTTTTATATGCAATTTTACTTTCTTTTCCTATTTATATTATCTATTATATTGGTTTATAAGAATTGCAATGTGGTAAGGGGTGGTTTTTAAGGATTGAATTTGTAAAAGAATAAAATTGGTAAAATTTCAGGCAGTAATATTTTTAATAATTAAATCTGTCAAGCTATTAATTTTTTGAGGATAAATCTTTTTTTAATTAAGCTATAATAAGGGTTGATTTATAAGGGTCGAAAACTTGCGAAATGAAATTAGTACATCTTTTAAGCAACAGCATTCTAAAATTAAATCACTGTGGCAAATTATTATTTTTTTAGGGTAAATATTTTTTTTTACTTTAAGCTCTAACAATCGTTGATTTTTAAGGAATTAAATATTTTAAAATTGCATTTTAAAGCATAAAACAATCATTAATTAACTAATCCAAACCAACTTTTAGCCATCTTAAGGTTTAAGATGTTATTCCATAAGTTTTGACAATTAGGGGTAGTTTTCACCCTTAACAAACAAACAGCGCACATCATCATAAAATAGAATTTGAAGTATTAAACACCTAATTCCAAATTTTTAAACAAATCGATGCAGAAAAAAAAATTGCGAGGTTTTGCAATTTTTAGCTTCATTTTCGGGACAATAATTATTTATCATCAAATCGTTTTAATTTGTCAATTTTTTTTTGTAAATCTCACAAGGGGTGGTTATTTAAAGGTTGAGTTATGGTAGTTAAATATTTATTATACCGTAAACTGTTAAAATATTTTTTTTCTACAATAAAAGCGTTATTAAATAATTTTAAAATTAAAAAACATTTTTTTGTAATTTCGTTATTGAGGGTGATTTTTAAGGGTTGAAACGTTAAAATATAATGTAAGATATAACTCACAACATAAAAATAGATTTATTCTACATATTTAGCTATGATTTTAATTTACTAAAGGTCTATTTCTATGATTTTTTAATTTTTTAGCATAAGGGTTGGTTTTTACCCCCTAAAAATAAAAAGCACGTTGTGTATCAATCACCAAATAAAGGCAATGGAAGTCGAAAATTTTAGTGTTATTGAAACTGATAAATCATTCATGACAAAACGTGATAAATACTAAAAAAGTTTTTAGAAGTTTTAGAGCAAAATTCCGCAAATT
>JAHBCN010015157.1:0-21461 GCA_019359885.1 Listronotus oregonensis
AGTAAAATTTGGTGAACTGTCGTTTCAGATCATAAACCACAAAATACTATTTTTACATTAAAAAATGTTTGATCCATTTGCCTCATTTGGCAACTTATTCTGGGATACGGATATAGTATGACCAGAAGACGAGAAGAAACGAAAAAAGTCATCCTTCCATCTCCTCTCGTGGACTCGAGAGAATATAACTTCTTATTTCGGCGGGAATGCTCTTCTTTTGCTGCTCGCCACTCGTCTCATCTCGTTTCTCTCGTAATTAAAATATGATTTATGTAAATACATATAAGCAGTTTTTAAAATTGAGCTTTCTGGTTTAAAACAAACGCCCATCTGTATTTAAAATTAATGGAATTTAAATTTTAAGTTTCCGTTAGTTTCACCACATTTTCTTGACTCATCTTGTTAAGAAAGTATATTTATAAAAAAACAGCAATTTTTGTTTTTAATCCCATTATTTTACTTTTTAATTCGCCATTTTTTGCCATTGTGTTTAAAAATACAAGGCAGTACAAGAAAAAGTCTCGATGAGACGAGACGAGAGGCGAGAATCGCCTAGACAGCATTAATAATTATAAGATTGCACAAAAAAATGTTCATAGACCAATTATATCATATTATATCAGATTTCCAAACTTTGTAAGTATTTTTATGTCTAATATAAATAATACGAATTTTTCAGGTCTCTTGACATTTGAGCTATAGACAATAAGTATACAAATGACATTTTTTACGGAAATGCCTCCAAAGCTTCATTCGCCAACACAAGCTGTTGTCCACCAGGGTACTCTATAGGAACCATCATTATAATTTGATGCTGACCATTTTGAGTCACTATAGGTGCTCTATTGCCCACAAAGTTGCCCAATACCGGAACTCTTTGACCCAACTGCTGCATCCAGTTGGTAAATCCATTCCCTACGTTCTGAGTAAATTGATTGAAGCCATTACCAACATTCTGTCCAAACTGGGAAACACCATTTCCAACATTTTGTCCTAATTGTTGTACACCTTGAGTAAACTGGGCAACATTATTTCCAACAGTTTGCCCCAATTGCGTTACAGTGCTACCAGCTTGGAAATGCCGTTGCCGATGTTCTGGACAATATCTGGAACGTTCACCTGGATTGGTAACCAAGGCGTTTGTTGAATCCACTGGCCTATAAAGTCAAATGGTCCTCTTGTTTGTGGATTGGGGTTCCTTTGTAAAGGCGGGTATGGTTGATAGTAGAAGGATGAGGGGTTTATGGGTACCTGGATGAATCTGAAAAATAAAAATATAAATATTTTTTAAGGCAGATAAATATTATGTGCTAATGTTTGTTTTAAAAATAGCATTATATACGAAGAAATAATTAGCTTTTTATGACAAGATTCATAGCATTAAAAGCTTTTTTTAAAGAATTTTCTAGCGTTAACAGTGGTTTGTTATTGTATTTTTTGGTCCTTTCGATTAATTAATATAAGTTTTGTTTAGCGTTCTTTTAAATAACATGTTTTCTGTGAAGACCTTTATAAAGCCTTATTACTAGAAATAGTTATCTGATGTGTAAAATTTTTATTTAATGACAAATTAAATGATATATGAGCTCTATTCAAATATTTTTTAATGCACTTTTTTTTAATATTGTAGACGAAAGTACTAACGTACCGTCTTTGATTTAGAAAAGGTAAGGGTTAATCTACAGGTAGCAGGTTCTATATTTAAGATACTCTAGAAATGGAAGAGAAGACAGTGGAACTTTCGGGGCTTTCGGGGATCTGTAAGTAAAGGAATTATATTTATTATATCTTTAGAGCAATAAAATAACTAAGTGTATACCAACTTTTGTGGGAAAAGCCATTTCCTGGATATGGAAACAGTATTCCACGTTGGGTTAAATTTGAGATATATACGGAGGGTACAGGTTAGAAGGGAAAAAGGTCTTTCCGGCTCGAGAGAGTATTTCAAGCTTTCTAATGGCTGCTGTACCTATTGGTGTTATATCTTTATATCATTTAAGATTATTCTCGAGAGTAATACCTAGAAAATTAAATGATTTTTTGTTTTGCAGGCCTTAATGTCTCATTTATGAAGGATAAAAATTGGCTGAATTTTTTGCGATAGTGATCATGACTGTTTTAGGGCATTAGACTGAATACAATTTTTGGTGGCCTGATCCCGTGCTAAGAGAAGGTCCCGTGATCTGCATTACCAGGTGCCAATTTTCTAATCAGGCCTAGAGACTAGATTTAAAAAAATATTAAAGTAGTGGGTACTATCGTGAGCAAAACTGTGATTGAGATTAATCGTAGAAGAGAGAAGATCGTTAATGTGAAAAAGAAAGAGAGTCGGCGACAGTATTGGGCCGTGACGTAAACCACCATTTATTTATTTAAAGATAGAAAAGTAACATCATATTTGGGTAATCCAGGGGGGTGGCTTACCCCTTTTTTCTGCATTTTCAGGAGAGAAAATTAAAACTTGGGGATATTAAAAATTACAAATTCTACGGTTTTTGACAAGTCACGTGACTTTAGGTTTTCCTGTTTCACCGGAAATGGCTTTAACTTCTGATTTTGAAATATGAGACTCCATATATTTTTGGATTTTTGGATTCATCGTAACATTCTGCATCTAACGGTATCCCATACGTCAAATTTGACAGCTTTAAAATAAATCTTTCTTCTCGATCTAGGTGGCCTTGATGGCCGAAAATTGTTATTAGGAGGGCAATTTAATGAAAAAATTAATTTGCTAGTAATTGCTATACGCTTTATTTGATCATGTTTTGAAATTTCGAAATGAAAATAATTAATTTTTTCAGATGGGATGATATGGGCTCGCCTTGTCATTAGAAAAGTTTATTCTACAAGGAATAATTGCAAGTAAAAAAATAATAAACATTCAACCTTTAATGGACTGACAAGACCTATATCTAGAACAACAAAATAAAAAACAGGACGCAGAATGTTTCCAGGAATGCAATATTAAACAGGGAATCAATTGAAAATCGGAAGTTAAGGCCTCATCCGGTAAAACCAGAAATCAACAAAAGTCACATGTCACACTTGTTAAATTACGTCAAAGTTGATATTATTTGATATCTTAAAGTTTCTAAATTGCTAAAAACACACAGTGACAAATTATTTAAAATTTAGAAAAAATAATTCTGTTAGGCAGGTACAAGGTGGTCCCCGGGAGCGAGAACTTTTGATAATGTTGTTATTCCGTAACTATGTATTTTTGAAATTATCTGTCACTGTATGCCATTTAGTAATCATGGAGCAGTGGTCTGGTGAGCAACGTGCATTTGTAATTAAGTCGTACTATAAAAACAATAACAGTGTGGTTGCCGCTCAGCGACATTTCCGACTTTATTTCCAAATTGGTCGACATGGCAGGGTTCTTTCGGTTCATGCTATAAAGGAATGGGTTCGTAAATTTGAAACAACAGGTTTAGCTGTCAATGCAGTGGCGGCTTTACAGGGACGGCAGGGTCGGCAGTGCCGACCCGTTGCTCTTCAGTGCTCAATGAGTAAATAATTATTTAAAATCAAAACATTCAAAACAAAATCTCAATCTTCTTACCGAACAATATCTTATTTACTAGTATTAGTTGTATTATTTGTTGTCCGCCTATACCGATTTACTTTTTAAATGACTCGCGTAGTTTAAAACTTCTGCGATTACCCTGTACCAAAGTTCTATTCCATTTCTATTTTTTGAATCGCCTTAATTCCTGGTCCGGCTTGCCGTACGTTTCTTTTGATAAATCCCAGAGAAAGGTGCAAATAAATAGGCAACCAAACATACAGTTGATTTGTTTTGTTCACGTATTAAGCCACATTCGGCGAATATAGTTTTGCCGATGAAAATAAAGTGAGGTTAGGTTTAGGTTATTATTAAACTTGAAGAAACGAGAAACCCGCATCGATTTTATTGATATTTTTAGTATTATTGGAGTAAGTGTTGATCAATATTTTAGTGTTTTTCGGACTGTTTTTAAAGTTTTTATCGTAAAGAAGTTGTGGTGTAATTTCGTAAGAAAGTGATTTCATTATTATATTATTTTTATCTTAGAGGTGTCAGGTAAGCCTTGTAAATTTTTTGATTCCGACAAAAATGAAGGAAGCTATTTAACGGAAAACGAACATGGAGATGTAACTACCATAACCAGTGATATTGTTCATTGCATTTTAAGTTTAAAAAGTGGCTTTTCATCTCTTTCATTCGACGATCAAGTTAAAATAATAAATAATGGGCGTCACACCCAACATGTCAAAATTAATACGGGAGGCAAAAGGAAGTAAGAGGGCTTTTTTAGAAAATTGGTATCAAAAGTATGCCTGGCTTACGGAAGTGAAACAAAAATAAATTGTTTTCGAACCGAAACGAAAAAATCAAAATCCATGGCATCAGGTATGCTACGACAATTTGAAAGAACTTTCGTGCCTCTAAAAAAGCACGATATATCAAAAGGTCATATTTACAGTCAACTTAAATGAATCTCTTCGGTTAACAAAACATTTACTTGTTAGAAAACAACGGAGCTTAGGTAGAAAATGTTAAACATAACGAACTTGTTAAAAATATCACTTATGTTGCATCGATTAATAAATATTGTAATTTTTGGTTGTCCAGAACTACCATTTAGGGGCCCCGATAAATCTAAGCAGTCATTAAATGTTTTCTGAGGAAAAAAAAGTAATTTCTTCTGCCGACCCGGGCTGCCAACCCACCAGCCGCCACTGTGTCAATGTCAAACATAAAGGACCAAAGAAAAGTGTACGAACGCCTGAAAACATCGATCGTGTAAGAGTATCTGTGAAACACAGTCCAAAACGTTCTACCCGGAAACGAGGCCAAGCGTTAAGAATTTGTAAGTCATCTTTACTTCGAATTTTGCATAAAGATCTCAATCTTCATCCATACAAAATTCAAATTGTCCAAGCACTGAAACCAACAGACATCCCAACTTGTTTACGTTTTGCTGAAACCCTGCTTGAGAATGAGGTTGATATACACACTTTGCAAATGTCTGGCGAGGCGCACTTCCATTTATCCGGCTATACCAACAAACAAAATTGTCGTTTTTTGAGTTGAGAAAATCCACAGGAGCTTTACGAACCATCATTACATAGCCCACAAGAGAGTATGGTGTGGGATGTATTCAGTGGGAATTATAGGGCCCTACTTTTTTGAAGATGAGAATGAGAATGCTGTTTCCATTAAGTCTGTGCGTTATACCGGTAAGATAAACTGGTTTCTGAGTCACCGCTTAAACAGATGCAGGATGGTGCTACTTCACACACCACGAGGGCGTCATTAAGTTCCTTGCAAAGATTGTTTCCGCAACATGTTATTTCCAGACGAGGAGACATTGACTGGCCGCCCAGGTCGTCAGACCTAACGGCGGGCGATTACTTTTTGTGGCGTTAAATAAAGCAAAAGGTGTTCATTAATAAACCAAGAACTATTTAGGGGCTTAAAAGAAACATTATTGAAGAAATTGCTAACATTTCTGTGGATATGTTGCATCGTGTTATGGCGAATTTCCATAAAAGAATTTAAGAGTGCATACTCGAGTGCATACAAAGAAAGGGAAAATATTTACCCGGTATTATTTTAAAGAAATAAAAATGACATATTACTAGTTTGTTAATGTTATACTGTATTTTATATAAATTAAATTGCCTTTAGAATCATAAAGTATTTAAAACTTTCCGCTCCCGGGGACCAACTTGTATTAAATTTCTTTGAAACATCATAATATAGGTTTCAAAAATAATCCCTCTTTCCACTGTCTTCCACTATGACAATATATTAAATTGCTAATTGCTCTCATATTGACAAATTATTTAAATTTAAAAAAAATCTCTCAAGGAGGTGAGGTAAAATAATACTTTCATCAAAAAACAATTTCATAAACAAGTTTGTAAATAGAGTTTTCTTATTCTTTACCAGGTTACTCATATCCAATACGTATAATAATTTAATAAAAATATCTTAACCTAAGTGACACTTTCATGAATATAATTCCATGTTACATTTTTAGTTATGTAAATAAAACTATTCCTATTATAGCATCAATATCATTATAATAAAATAATGTCATCATTAGCAGCTACTAATATTTTGCGTGATGTGTCTCTTTAATACAAATAGAAAAACTAATACCAATACAAATATGGATTACCGGTGACACTACTAACCCAGTTCACTATTATAGTAACAGTACCTTTGTTGTTTACTTTTAAATTACATGGATGATACTATTATTATAGGCCTTTATTATACAGTGTCTTAGGAGATAAATAAACTCTATAAAAAGTAACTGGCTCAAGGTATTTTTTTACAGCTAATTGTATAATTAAAAAATTGGTTATTTATTCAATTTTAAAGTTTAAAGATAATTTTTTGGGTGCCCCAAATGGTATCGTTTTTAGAATTTGCATCCAAAATAGAACATTTTACCAACAGGAGCAAAAGGAAACATCCGCGTAGCTTTTAATTATCCGTTATTACAACATTTTTTTTATCTTAGTATACTTCACAAAGCTTAAAGCCTATAAGTACCAGCGTGGGTGTTTTAAGCGAAGTGAGTGGCAGTTTATTAACATGAGACTTCCTTGAAGCAAAAACCTTAAAAATACCTTTAAAAAAGCGACATATCTTCCACAGCTTGTCGGTGAGTAAAAGAAGAGAGCTTTCTTGTAAAAGTGGGGTAATTAATAAGATGAACGGTTCTTCTTTAAATGGAATCAAAAATGCTAAGATGTGTAGGAGACTCTATTTCCTAGATATGGGTACAATATTCCAAGCAGGGTCTGATTTATAATGCATGCAGAGTATACAGATTAAAAGGGGAGGAAATACTTTCGGGCTCTAAAGAGGAATCCGAACTTTTTTAAAGCTGCTATGGCTATGGATATAATAAGCACGACCAATTAGGATCGTTCTCAAAGGTACATTCCACAAAGTTAAATGATTCTTTGTTTAGAAAAGGATGAGTATTGGTAGTTTTTGTTTCCGATAGTGAACATACCTAGTTGTGCTTTAGAGGCATCAAACTAGACAAAATTTTCGATCCCTAAATCTAAAATTTATTGAAGGCATAAACGCATTACCCTGAAATTACTTACTAACCTAAACTTAGAGACTGTATTGACAAACTTATTATTAAAGGGTACTCTCGTCGGAAAACCTATGAAATGGAATATTTGTGAACACGAAATAGAGTTGGTAACAGTACTGAGTACTGGGGTACCCCAACATTAATTTGGTAAAAGCTAGAAGCATGACCATTTACAATAATTAATATATGTCAATTAAAAAGGAAACTGGAGAGCCAAAAAAAGGTTAGATGAAAGACCGTAGGAAGGAAGTTTGTTTTAGAGCGCAGCATAACAGTTCTGGTCAAAAGCCTTAGATATATCAAAAGCAACGATTTAGTATTCGCTAAGCAACTTGTTTTAGTAATATAAAATAAATGAAAACTTTTTTGTGGGTCTTTTGTGATGAAATTTTTGGAGTTTGACAGGTACAATTTTGGGTTTTTCCAAATAAGTTAAAATTTGCGAATAAATTATTTTTTTATTACCTCGGAAACAACTTACAGAAGAGATATAGGTATATAATTATAAGGGAGGGTTTTAGATTATTTCTTGGAGATAGGTTGTCCACGTGCGGGCTTCCAGTTCTTTAAAAAAGTGCCCGGGTCATAAAAAAAATATAAAAGGTAAGTGAGATGGGTGTTAGCTTATAAGCACATTTTTTAAAGATGGTTGCATTTGCCATTCACCTCAAAGGTTTTTGGTATTAAAAGAAGATAGGATACGCTTGATCTGTTCAAACCTTATATAAAATTTAAGCCATTTTATGAGGTATACAGGGTGTTACAAAATGTTGTGAGGAAAATTTAAGGGGAGATTCTACATCTAAAAATATGATAAAAAGTTCATATAAACATGGGTCCGGAAATGCGTTGATTTTATGATACAGGGGTGTTTAAAGTTTTTCGTCTTTTAAAGTTTATTTCACATTTCTCGAAAGTCCGTGGAGATATTGAGATGAGTTTTGGTACACGCAAATGTATCATTATGGGTCACATTTACATGTACCAAATTGTTTTCTAAGGCACTTACATCAGTGGCGTTCGTGCCGGAAAGTCCTTATTTTTAACCAAGAAAACTGATTTAGAGGTATTTTTTAAGCAGAATTAAACTGGCTTTAAGAAAGCAATACAAATTTTTGCGAAAACCAGTGGCGTACAGTTTTTTTTGCTGAAAATAAGAACTTACCGGCACGAACGCCACTGATGTAAGTGCCTTAGAAAACAATTTTGTACATGTAAATGTGACCTATAATGATACATTTGCGTGTACCAAAACTCATCTCAATATCTCCACGGACTTTCGAGAAATGTGAAATAAACTTTAAAGGACGAAAAACTTTAAACACCCCGTATCATAAAATCAAAGCATTTCCAGACCCATGTTTATATGAACTTTTTTTCATATTTTTAGATGTAGAATCTCCCTTAAATTTTCCTCACAACATTTTGTAACACCCTGTATAAACAACTGTTGGATGAGGAAAAAATATGTGATATAAACCAGAGACAAAGGAAAAATAATAGATTTATTTTTGGTGCTTGATATTTTATGGTCCCTAGATCATAAAAAACATTTTTGTATAAAAAATGTTTAAATCAAATATGGCTTAAAAAAATTTCTTAATAAAATCTACAGAATTTTTTGTCGTCTATAGATATTAATTTAAGGGTTATTGTAGTAATCTATTTAAGAGTTTTTTTACTAGCGATTTTATTTAAAACGTTATGTTCCTAAATATCTTTGCACTAAGTAAAACTGTCCACTAGATAAATAGTTTATTATGCACAATTTTAAAAATTAAATGTGTCATATGTTATTAAAAAAATTTAAAACATTCTCATATTTAATTTTTTTTTATAATCAGTGAACATCCTAATTTACTATTTTTTTTTGATAGGTACCACATTAATAAAAATATTTGTGATTAATTTGGGCATTATATTTTAATAAGGATAGTGTTTTTTAAAGAGACTACTTATTTTAAGTATTTCGAAAGAATGGCTCATCACAGATTTTGTCAACAAAAAAGGGTCTTTTCTAATACGTCCCCGCATTTTCAATTTTTTTTTCTATAGCCACCAAGTGTGTAGTATCATCACAGGTATTTTTTAGAGGTAACATAAGTTAGGTTAAGCTAGGTTTTGGCTAGTTCTGGTTAGTTCTCGTTTTAAAAATAACACTTGGTGGCTATAGAAAAAAAAATGAAAATGCGGGGATGTATTAGAAAAGACCCCAAAAAATATTATAGTGTTTGGTAAATTCTGTATTGTTACAAATACTTAACCGCTATGAGGCAAAAAAGAAAATTATAGTAATATTTTAATTTATGCAATATAATTTTGGTTGTAAAATTCCCGCGTCGATAACTCCTGCAAGGACATTTTTACTAGTTTATTTTTTCTCTAGGTTACTAAAATGGTGTTTTCTTGTTTTAGTCGACTCGCGTTTCGTACACTTCAGAAATTTACTTAAAATATTCTTGTTTTGTACACTAAGTTGTTTAATCAATTGTATGCTTCTTGTTTCGTACACCGACCACTGTGACAGTCCCAATAAATAACATATTGAAAATTAATAAAAATGTTTTGGTAACTTCTACGTAGGGACAATTTAGACAAATTTAAAAGCCCTCACTTCTGGTCGCTCATGGTTAGTTCTGGTTAGTTAAAGCGGCTTTTTATTTTTTCCAATTATATTTCAAACGTGATAAATCACTAAAAGTAGGAACAGTAGATAGTTAAAACATATATTATTAATATTAGAATATTTTAACATCACTGTTATCCAAATAAATATTTTATATTTCGGCATCTTATATGTTAGCAATAAATATTTTGATATTTAGTTATACAATTAGTTTTAATTTATTTTACTATATTTTATAAACAATTAGAGACAGGAACTTACCTCAGTTGGTGTACGATACGAGAGTCGAAAACTGAATAATTAATTTTGTGTACGAAATAAACATATTTGGCGGAAATTTTTGAGGTGAACGAAACAAGAATAAATTATTAAAACCACAAATTTAATATTTTAATAGGTGATCTTACCGATAACTATTTTAATTAGAAAAACAAATATTTTTTATGATCTTATGAATTAAAAATCAACTAACCTAGTGGCCGGCATCGGCACTGGTACTAGAACTAAATCCTTTTGTTTTCTCTGCCGGTACCGGCGATCCAATTACGACATCAATCAATAATAAAGAGCAACTTAACAACACAAAATACCGAATCGACCGGCCAATTAGAGTCATTTTCAAAATTAAAACCGGTCGGTTGCCTCTTCAGACTGCTAAAGACTATAGACTTTAAATTAAAAGTTGATGAAGAAAGTTCTTTCTTCTTTCTCCTAAACTTTTTTTGGTTGGTGGGACGCACTCATGTATGTATAAATCGAATGTTTGACTACAAAAGAGTTTTCGTAAGTATTGACAGCGCTAAAAACGTTATTTAATGATTTTTATAGAATACAAGGTAATACGAAAATTACACACCAACTTTCAAGAGGTGAATTTCATTGAAAAATATAAAAAAAGTTTTTATAAACATGGTTCCAAAAATGCATAGTTTCTAAGATATAGCGTGTTAAACTTTAAAAAAAATATATTTTTTTGTAATTATCTTAAATACCCTAAAACCATTTAAATTTTTTTTTATTATTATTCAAATTATATAAAAATTACGCCACTATTTTTTTGCAATCTTTATATTTTTTTAGATTAGGAAACTACAAATAAAACTATTTTGTCTCGTGATATTCTTTTCTATTTTGCTTTGAATTTAAGTAAAAAAAAAGAACCAATTCATTTCAAGTCCCTGGATTCCATTTAAAAAAGCTTTAAAAAATTAATTTTAATTTACATTTACATTTCAGTATATTTTCTTTAGAATAGCCTGCCTTACGATTTTTTAGAAAATGGGATCCCTTCGATCCCTATGAACTTACAACAAAAAAGAAGAAACACTCCCCAAAAACTAAAAAAAAAATTAAAAACACTAATCTATGTTTTGTTGGCATGTCGGTCACCGTTATTAAGATAAAATTAAAAGAAAAAAGAGAAATTTAAACTAAAAGTTAAAAAAAAATTGAATTAAAAAGTTAAAAAATTCTAATTTGACTTTTTGCCATAAATGAAATATTAGGTTGTTTGACTGGTATAGTTATAACTTTCCAAAAAACAAATAAGGTGATGTGGTGTGTTAATTGATTTTAAGTTTACCTGAAATTACTTCAGCATCAAGCATAGGTAAACATGTTTTATTCAAATTAACAGATATTCATGCTACACATTTATTTTTAATAATATAAATGCACTTTCCTTTATTTTACGTTTTTTAAACAAGTTTCCTTTGCTAAAATTCTAGTTTTTGAAGTTAACTTCCATCAGGTCAGGTTCTAGGTTATTTAAAGGTCAAGTGAAGAAAAAATCATTTGAAAAATCTGGAAAAATTTATGCATATGTTTTTGAGGTCACTGAATCCGACGTTTATTTATACTTTGGCTCTATCTAAATGCATATTTTTCCAGACTTTTCTTATGTTTTTTTCTTCACTTGACCTTGAAATGACCTTGAACATAACCTTATGAAAATTAAGTGATCTTAAAATTCGATTCGCCGACCTCAAAAACATACGTACGAATTTTTTAATGTTTTTTTTTCTTTTCTTGACCTTCAAATAACCTTTAACCTGACGTGATGGAGGTAATATCAATAAATCGCAATGCATCTTTGTAAAAACATATAAGTCCTTATAATGATATGGCTTATAACATTATAATGACTGAGAATGTATACCTTTAATAAAGCAACCTGAGAAATATTTTGTGTTTAGTAAGACGTTTCTTCGCTTTCGACGCTTGAATACAAGGCTTCGATTTCGGCCAAATCTTCAGCTATTTAGGGCCGAAGCTGAATGTATGATCGAAGGTCCCATTTTCGCCAAATTTGGCCGAAGCAGGACCTTCGGTCGGATACTAGTTGCGAGGTTTCTTATATCCATCAGTGTCTTAAGCGACTTCGGCAATTACACTGTGTCACTTTGGATTTACATCCAAAGGGAATCACTCAGAGAGAACTCGAACCAGAGTAGTCACCCTTGTTAACATATTTTTATCCAGTTTGGTGGTTTTATTAACACCGATTGAGACGTAAATAGCGAATTAAGCCGTAAAAATAACGTATTGTTTATTTACATTTTTCACTGAACCTTCACTCTGGATGAATTATCCGTTTGACGAACGACTGTTTCATTAAAAATTGGTCGGGGATCAATATGTTTCATCGTTCATTTTTATCGTGCACTTTAGATGAAACAAAAATGAAAGGCAGTTTATACTTTTTAATTTGGATGATTCTTCCAAGATGGACATCCAAAGGGAAAAGTCTAAATGAGCCTTTTTAGGAAATTGCACTAGAAATATGCAAGTAGCCGCTTAAGATTTTAGGTTTGGCACTCAAAAAGGTAGATTTTATTTATTTTATTTACCAAACTTTTAGGGAATAAATATAAAAAATAAAAGATGTTATAAAATTTAAAATTATCCTGAATTTAAAAGATGAAAATATTAAATAAATAACGAAATCCGTGCTATAACTGCTAACTGGAAAATAGGTGTCATAACCCATAATTTGTGTATGGTTTACATTTGACTGTTTAACAACTAAAAGACGTTTAACTGATCCATAATTATGAGCCTCGAGTGAGAAGAACAATCATAATAAATTTTCTTTGCAAATACTCGTTGAGTCCCGTTCAGTATTAAATATTTTATAGTATTACAGAGATATTAAAAGAGAAACAATCGAACAATTCTTAAGAAATTCAAAAAGCTGTTGTGGCGATTTTACAGTTTGAAAGATTTCTTGCGTGAAATTCTTTAAATTCTTTAAAACTTATTGGTGCAATTTGTTTTGACAATTTTACCAACTTAATAAAATTTGTAACCAACTTATTTAAATATTTTTGAATTTATTAAGTATAAAATGAATGCACAAATGAATTTTTTACTTTTTTTAAATTTTTAATTTAAAAAAAAATACAAATACATGTTCTACTATTACATCTGATTATATTGCACATACAGTGACTCACAGCCAAAATGATGCAGTTGCATTTAAAGTAATTTAAGTGCCAACTGAAACCGAAAAAAATATTTTTAATAAACCAAATTACGTAAAAATAACTAGTCACATGTTAGTTGAAATCTGATTTGTACTTTTTGTACTCAGATAAAAAAAATAACTGTCTGGAGAAAGCCAAATAAAGAGCTAATAGAAAAAAAACGTTAAAAGCACTGTCAAGCATGGCGAGAGAGGCGTTATGTTATGAGGCTGGGGCAGGCAGTATCCATTTTATTGAGGGTAACATGAACCAGTATATGTATTTAAATATTTTAAGACAGCATCTTATTACTAGTGCAAAAAACTTTGGAATTAATGAAACCTTTCGCTTTTACCACGACTATGATCTCAAACACACCTTTAACTTAGTTCGTGAATGGTTACTTTATAATTGCCCACATGTCATCAAACTAACTCCCCAATCGCCTGATTTGAATGTCATTAAAAATCTTTGGACACATTTGAAGAACAGAGGACACAAAAGTCAAATAGGTAACAAAAATAATTTACAAATAAAAATAACGAAAGAATGGAATATGATATCGCAAGAATACAAAATAAATTGGTGAAATCAATGCCAAAACGTCTTCAAGCGGTTATTAATAATGAAGGAGGGCCAACAAAGTACTAGAAGTTGTTTAGATGTCACTAAGTGGCCATATTGTTAATATTTCATCGAACCTATTATTTAATCATGTATCATTTTGGCTGTGAGATCAAATAATCCTGACCAAATATTTAAGTATCGTAATTTTCTTGTTTATTATTTTATTACTTGTATTGAGTCGGCTTTTACTTGGTGGAAGTCCTTAATGAGAGGATATTTAAGAAAATATTTCAAACTTCCAAAATTGTGGAAGTTTGAAAAGTATTATTTCTTTTCTAAGTTATCACTCCTCTATATTATTTTATTGTCAAAATAAAGAAATCCGTTTTTATTTAACATGTAATTGTTTATTTTGACTTAATTTGGTTCATTAAAAATAATATTTTGGGTTCCAGTTGGCACCTAAATTACTTTAAATGCAACTGCATTGGCTATGAGTTACTGTATATGATAACACTTTTAAGATATTACATAAATTACAAGATTATAAATAAGTCTTTGCTGAGTATATACAAATATATTTTTCGGCGATCATTTATTTATGAGTGTTGATAACGTACACAAAATAATTTATTAATCGCCCTTATTAATGCATGATTTTCTATTTATTGATGATTATAGTATAAGCAACTAAAAATACACAAAACATAAGTTGGGTCTATGTATAACCTTGTTATTCGAATAATTAAGCCTCTTTGGCAAAAAGTTATTAAGCTACGCTCGATGATCTTTTAGGTTAAGTAAATTAGATACTGTAAAAAAAAAGAAATTAGACTTTTTTGAGGTGTTTTCTAGTTTCGTACACTCGCATTTCGTACACATATGAAGTTTACTTGAAATATTCTCGTTTTGTACACTGAATTATTTAATCAATTTTATGTGCCTCGTTTCGTACACCGACCATTGTGACGACCCAAAGGGTCTGGGTATTAGCCATAATTTATATTAAAGTAATAATTATGATGGTATTTTTCAGAATCTATAATTATTTTATGGATGTTTTGGTTAGTTGTGGTTAGTTAAAACATATCTAATTATTAGAATATTTTAATATTACTATTATCGAAATAAACATTTCATATTTCTGCTTCTTATATGTGGGCAATAAATATTTTGATATTTAGTTATAAAATTACTTTTAATTTATTTAACCATGTTTTATGAACCATCAGAGACAGGAACCTAACTCAGTTTTTGGTGTACGAAACGAGATGCCGAAGTCAGAATAGTTAATTTTGTGTACGAAATAAGAATATTTGGGAAAACATTTTTAAGGTTTACGAAACGCGGGTGTACAAAACAAGAATAAATCGAATTAACCTTCTTCTATTAAAAAAAAAT
This sequence comes from Listronotus oregonensis, assembly GCA_019359885.1. Lineage (NCBI taxonomy): Eukaryota > Metazoa > Arthropoda > Insecta > Coleoptera > Curculionidae > Listronotus > Listronotus oregonensis. The sequence goes on from JAHBCN010015157.1 coordinate 15,174, forward strand.
AAACAAAAAGTGAAATTTAGCTGGATTTTACACCCTCCTTCTAAGAAAAATACTTTTAAAGGTATGAATGTTTTTGTAAGCACTTACAGTCGCAAGATTTTGCGTATGCAATGAAACCAAACTGGCCGCCATTGCCATCAATAAACTGCTTGAGTTAAAAATTAAAAAAATACATATATTTTTAAGTCATGAAATATAGGGGAAATAACCTGCAAAGTTTCATTATTTTTAAAAATGGTCAAGCAACAAACCATGGATCACTTTAAATAGAATGACCCGTATGAAATTAAAATGTTACTGGTAGAATGGGAAATTATAATTTATTCAGAATACATCGAATACAGAATACACATTAATCTTGATAATACTCCTTTTAACGTCACCTTATTTAAAGTGTAGTTTATTTAACGATCTTCACGGTATAACGGTATACAAAAAATAGTTTAAAAGTAACACCTCCTATAAAAAAGTATGTTAAACATACATCTATTAAATTATAATGCCGGACATAAAAGATGATAATGTTATTTTAAATCTTTTTAGTCCCGCTAGATAAATAAAAATAGTGTTTAAAAAATATTAGTTTTAAACGTTTTTTAGCGGTATTAACTAGATAGAATCTTCAGAGGCGAAACTAGGATGGACATACCGTAAGTCTTGGACAAGTGGCTACAATATTCCAAATGGAAATAGGCCCCTTGCACATGTTTTTTTTTGTCGGTAAAAATAATCCTTTATACTTAAACACCACTTTTACAGATATTTTTTTATACGAAATTTTATAACAGGGCTACAGGTATTTAGATTTCAAATACAAAATTACGACTCCGCAAAAAAGGTATCTACGTCACGAACCTCTAACCACACATTCACAATGCCTGATCGACATTGGCCACTGAAGCTAAGTTCCAGTATTACATCTTGCATGAGAGGCGAGCTATTCCGGATATTGTAACACTTTAAACCTCAACAAGAAATGTATTGCCCTAGTTCAAAAAGTCGGTAATGATGATTAATTAGCAGAAGTCATTTTCAAACTAACGATAATGACAGATTTTAGAGCATCAACTTGTTTTCTGTGAAATGTGTGTTTTTTTAATTATAATGGATTTTAACGGTGTAATTACCTTTGCATTTATTATGTTGCATAATTATTTGATAATAAACCGCGAATTAAAAAAAAAGATGGATTTTCTGTTTTTACTCTAAATGGAGTAAATTAACGGAACAAAAAAAAAACTAATACTGGAACTTGGCAGAACTTGTGTCGTCACAAGTCATTTTGGTCTAACGTCAAATTTAAAGGGCCAGACGTAAATTTTAAACCGTAATTACGCCAAAACTAGTTTTTTCTACGGAAAGATATTTAGAAGATGGTTCTTTAATAGGTAAAGAAAGAGATTGAACGCGTTTTTAGATCAAAATAAATTTTATGAAACACTAAAACAAGAGAACATTGTAATTGTTAGTCATAAGGTTCTATAAAATCATCTCTAGACGAAACATTGCCGTATGATCAGGTTACTAACTGGAAGGGTGACCGAGAGTGAACACCGTGTGACGTTGGGTGTGATTCAAAACCCACGTTAAACCGCACATCCTGTTAGCTTGACATTACCCAGACGTTAATGGGGCTAGTTTAGAGGTAGTAGTTGTATAACATCCGTGGGAGCACTACCGCGTTGCCCTAAAGGTGCTATGAAAAACAATATCTGCGTGTTTCGTTGCTGAAATAGCGTTGACGGAACGGAGAGATAAAATACATCTAAAAAAACCCGACACCCACGGTACCTAACACTTAAGCTCCATCCAAGCCTTCGTGGGCTGTCATAAAATAAATTTATTTTTAGTGACTTTTTTTAGTTTTATAAAAGAATCTATTCAAAAACAAGAAGTAAAAAAATGACTATGAAAATAAAAAATTACTTTCTTCTATATTAGTCGAAAGTGGCAGTAAGAAATAGGATTTAGTTAGGTTTTAAGAGCTGCAAAATATAAAAGAACCGTTCCTTAACTACTTTTAAGGAACGATTTATTTTTATTATAAATATTCTCCTAATACAGGCCTTTTGGTTTTTATGAAAATGAGTATTTTTAGATGAAAATAAGCTAAAAATAAATATTTTGTGTAATTCATTACTGAAAACTATTTTTACCAAATAAATTAGTTTAAACTTACTCTTTCTGATTCCTAAATGTAGGTGTCATATTTCCAAAAAAATATTGTCCATTGCACTTTAACAGTATTTTAACAGAAGCACCAAGTTACTAAATTTATTTTGTAATTCAATTTTTTCGGTTACCTTTTTTTAAAAACACTACATTGGGGATACCAGTAAGAATAATAATGTACGTCCTGTCTAGTGGATCTTATTTTTCATACCCCATAACTATTGGAAACCATGATTTATATTATCCTTTTCAATTTCGGTGTTAATTAACATAGGTATAGAAGCTGTTTCGAGGGCCTTATTATTTGTTATATTCTTAGCATTTGGAAATTCTTTAGTTATTATAGTACTTTTAAAAGTACTTTCATATTTCCCTTTATAATCATTTTTTAAACCATTAACGTTAGATATCCTAGTAGCGGATTTGTCATCTTTCAGTTTATAAGTAATATTTGGTAACGTGTTACTTTTGTCAGTTGTTTCTTCAGGTTCTTCATTCTTGAATACGTAAAAGGTCGTAGTTTGAATATTTTTGTCATCATCATCAAGTTCAAACCCGCTAACATCTTTTTTCAAAGTGACTGTATCTATTACATCGTTTTTTCCATAATCAGCATTGGACATAATTGAATGATTCGCTTTATCTTCTCTAAAAATAGACCTTAAATCTATATCATCATTTGGTTTCTTCGGGGATATAAGATCTAAATTTTTATAATTTATTTTATCATTTATTACGTTTTCACTTACTAAATCACTTAAAGTTTCTCCCTTAACTGGACTTCTTTTAATATACACTACATTAGGTAAGCCGTGATGAAAATTGGAAGGCTTTTCAGTAGTCTCAATTAAATATGGTAATTTTGTGGTACCACTAGGCTTGGTCCGTATTGTAGTAGTCAGGATGTCTACTAAAATTTCTGCTACATCACTAATTGTTTCGGTGGTATTTATATTTATTTCAGTCGTATTTTTATAAACGTTTATTGTAGAAGAGTCTTGAATCACTATTGTATTATTTTGTATGGTGGAAGTATTAGAGTTAAAGCCCCCAGTGGTATTGGAAGATGTTCCATTAATTCCATTCCTACTACTTTTGATAATATCAAATAATTTCTCAGTACTGCTGCCAATTTCTTCATAATCAAAATTACTGGCCTCAGCTGGTTCTACACTTATATTAACAGAAATTACGCTATTCGGTGTTGTTGTACTGGGACCCAAATTAAATAACAACTGATCAGACGGTGACAAAGTGTATACTGGTTTATCATACGTTGGAGGGCGACTTAAATCTTCGTATATGTAGTTGGATTGTGAGGCTTGAATTTTTTGCACAAAAAACTCGACTACTGGAGGAAACTTACTTACACTTTGCACCGGTAAAAAGAATTTGTTGTCCAAAAAGTTGGAATATTCAGGTGGTTTGTCAGATTCCTGTTTTGTATTGTCGATATTAAATGGAAACAAATTTGGAAGAGGTGGGAACCAGGGTTTCTTTGAATTGTTATTAGTAGCATTTTTATTACTACTTTCTTGTACAGCGGGCTGTTTTAGAGGGTTGCTAATATTAAATGGAAAAAGGTTTGGTAAAGACGGAAAGAAAGGTTTTCTATCCACTGAATTTTTGGTAGTTAGATTTTTAATTGGTGATTCTTTTTTGAAATTACCAAGATTAAAGGGAAACAGATTTGATAATTGTGGTGAAAATTTTGTATTTTCAGCAGAATCTTTGGTAATGCGATTTTTAAAGAAGGGTTGTTTTTTAGTATTGTTAGTGCTAAATGGAAATAATAGGAACAATAAAGAAGGCTTATTCTGAACCGTGTCATTGTTGTTTAAAGCCGAAGTATCACTGAAAGATTGACTTGTATTAGGCACTTTTGAGATTGGATTTAAAGATTCATCTTGAGTGTTTTTATTGTTCTCAGTGTCGTTACTAAATTCTCTTTGATAACTTCTTGGGATCTTACCCGAACTTAAAAAATTTCTGTCGATCGCACGTCACTTTGCACTAAATTTAATAACAGTATCGGGAGAAAAGTTAAACACAGTACTTTGCGAGGCATTATAAAAAATAAGACCTATAAGACGGTAAATTATATACTGTTGACCGGTTATCGAAGAAATTTTATACTAAACGTTCACGTTACTCGAAGTATGTTAAGATATTAAGAATGGGAACAAGTTTAAAATGTATTACAAAAAAGCGAGATGAATATTTTGTGATTTTATTTTAAATGCAAAATAAATTAAGGCTGAGAAAGTTAATCGTATTTAAATTTTTTGTTAGTTTTTCTCAAAATAATGATTTTGTATTAGATCTACAGAGTGGATCAGGTTTTTGATAACAAACTTCGTCACTCTACAGAACACTTCATAAAAAAAATAATGTGAAAATATTTTAGCTTCAGTTTCGAGAAACAGGGCGTTTTATTTAAGGTTATCAAAATGGTGTTTTCTAAATTTACCCGAAACTCTAAAAGTTACATATATAAAATAATTAAGCACTTAATAGGGTTTAGGTAGTAACTAAGATATAAATATTTTTTATTTGTGATGAGAATTCGTCAGTCCGCGACTTAATTTTCTAAAATTAAGTAATGGGGTTTTTAAGTTTTCTCCTAAATAAAGTAATCTTTTATTCAGATGGGATAGACCGTTTTTATATAAAATGATATCGAAAATTTATTTTGATACAATATTAATACTTAGTAGAGGATCTTGTATTCAGCACGATAAACAATAGCAACCATAAGAGAAACACATTTGTTTAAACATCATTGTTTAAAAGTGGAATCGTTTTTTCAATGCATAATGCTACTGTTTAACTTTTGACTAAAAGACCATATTTTATCACTGTTCCTAATAAAATTTTTGGTAGCATTTTATCCAAAATTTGAACTTCTTATCAAGATAAAACAAGATTACCCCATTTTTGTAAAAAAAATTGAACCCCTTCTTTTTTATTTAGTTTTAGAAAATCTAATAAGAATGGTATGGATGAGAAAGCAAGCTCTATTTGTAAAAAAATAGGAGTTGTTCCTTTGGAATGATAAACATAACAAGAATATGCTTTATTTCAGAACGTCCGCAACATTTGTTAAAGAGACAAAATGTAAAAATATCAAAAAACCGTATTTTTTACTCTAATTGCTTACAACTTTGTAAGTGTTAGGTTTAGGTTTAGGTTTAAACTGAGTGGACTTTTTATGATCTCCACTGCGACCGCTCGGTCTATTGCGGCTCACACTTTTTATATTTCTTCCAATAAGATCAGACTTCTAATGAATCCGATATCAGATTGGAAGAGAGCTCTTACATCTTCTCTTACTCGTGTCGCTACTGGACACTAACACACTATGCGCTCTGGTGTTCCTGTCTCCTGAAAAGTATGACGAACAGACGATTAGATCCGTCATGTCCTCCTCTCCCGTTATAGTGACGTAGGTAGCTACCAGTTTCTTATGACAGGAACCAGATGTTCCTTTTGAGGCCGTATCTCCGGCCATTCCCTATAAAAACGGTTCTATCCGCTCTCTGGTTAAAACCAGGGAACCCTTTTCCCTATAAAAGCTATTCTGTCCTCCTTCTGTTTGGATTCAGAGATCCCTTCCTAAGCACCTGTATCTCAGAGGCACCGTTGGAGACACCTGTTTAAGGCACAGGATGTCATTCACTCATTAGCATGGTATACTAACACCTTGAGTTAAGCCTTGTGTTCGTCTTAGCTTCGGATCCCGTTCCATACGCCAGCAACAGGAGTTGCCGATAACCCGCAACTCTAGCGCATGTTCCAAAAGATCCTACTGGCACAAGCTGTGCTACTGAACCCAACCACGACAACGACGTGTGAACACAGCGGTGGGTTGTAAGTTTTGGTCGTAGAGGAAAATTCTAGAAAGAGAATAGTTTCATAACTAAATTTCCAAAAGTTAGAATTGATTCGAAATCGCAAATTTTATAACGCTTATAATTAAAATAAATAAATACATCTTATTTATTACATAAACTTTATTAGGTGTTTAAATTTTATATGGGTGTAACTTCCAAAATTTTGAATAAATTTAGAAACCACCTGAAATAAAACGCCGTGTGTCTAAAAGTAAAGCGTTTG
>JAHBCN010015158.1:0-21620 GCA_019359885.1 Listronotus oregonensis
TATAAATTGAAAATTGCGTAGGGCTATTGCTAATTATATTCTATGCAGTAATGTTTGTAATAATATTTTTTTAAAAGGGTTTTTATCACCAAAGAACCATAGAAAAAAAGTTAAACCAAATTTTAAAGTTTTTGGGCCAACAGTAAAATGTCAAATATTTAATTTGTTAGAAAACTCTGAGTTAAGTTGTTAATATAAGTAAGTGTCTGCTTTTTTTTCAATGTTTAATAAGACGTATAAAATCGTAAATATTTTCTGAATTGTTTTGCCGGATGTCATGTTTTTTAAAAAAGTCTTGTTGGGTACACGCCAAGACAGTTTTTATACAGTGGGACCGCTTCAGTTCTGCTCCCGAATATAGATACCCAACCTGCCCCATTCATCTGACCCCTCTGAACTCGCAGATCGCCGGGAAACAGAAAAAAAAGAGAAAACCCCCCATTGTATAAAAACTTTTATGGGGTGTCCCCAAAAAAAATTTTTTAAAAAAAATGTAGGATATCGTTTACATACTGTTTTTCCCTTTTTCTTTTAAATTCCAAAGTTCTTTTCCACTCACAAAACCTAACAAATATTTTTTTCTTGGAATTTAAATTCGCCACCTCCAATCTCTGTTTTCCTCGAAGTAGTCGCTATCGACTTAACATTTTGATTACAAAATCTATACAGATTGTGATATTCTTCAAAAATTTTTCCCTTTCTTCCCCTTTGATTTTTCGCACTAATATTTAAAAATTAAAGTTTTTCTTTTCTTTAAAATTTTTAAACAAAACTACTTTTTCAAAAAAGGGTTTTTTCAAGAAAATGAGTTTTCCCTGGAATTTTCCTTAGAATATAAATTTTTTAAAAAATTGGGGTTTATTCCAAAAAATTAAATTAGTCGTTGTATTCTCTTTTAGGGCCTTCCTTTGTGTAACTCTTTTAGTGAAAAACTGAAAAAAACAAATTGAGGTTTCCAAATTTTTCTAAAAAAAATTGGAACTTTTTTGTTGATCCACCCTTTTCTGGATGCCAAAAATATGTGTAGGTACTATAAAATGCATAAATTTTAAAAGCCCTTAAAAAACGTGCTGATCACCCAAAAAGAAACATAAAAACCTTTTAAAAAAAAAAAAACAACCATTTAGTGAAAAGGCGGTCATCATCAATGTGTAAAATAAATTTTTAAAATTGAAAAAAAAAAAAGATAATTACTCGTTTCTACTTATATTTTAACTAAAAAACCCCTAGTTTTAAAAAATGATGAAAAATTAATTAGTCCAGGAAACGAACCATTTTGCCTCTCAATTTTTTTAAAATGCATAGAATGATTTGGAATTTTGACAGTAGATAGCGAATAGTCCAAGGATTAAAATCTATATCATGCCGAAGGGCACCTTTATATTGGGGCAGTTGCCAAACCGTTTCGGGGGTGATTTTTTTATATTTTAACCACAAGTATTGATGGAAAAAATATTTCTAAGCAAAAAAGCAAAAGTATGCTTTTTTTTTGAAAAATGCATACTTTTCGAGTTTTGCGATCAAAGTCGGAGGTTTTCGTCGACAAAATCAACTTTTTTTAATGGGTTTTTTTAAAAAACCCTCGATAATTATGCATTTTATCAAAAAAAGGGTTTAATAACAAAATTGTAGCTTTAAAATAACAAATAAAACGGTTTTTGTAGTTGCTGTGGGACTAATATAAACCAAGTTGTCGTTTGTTAAGGGTTAGCTTTATTTATCAAACACAAAATTTTAGATTTTTTGGGGGCCAAAAAACCCACAAAATCTACGTTTTTTTCGAAAAAATAAATAATAATTTTTTTAAAAGCATTTGCAAAGACGTTTCTTTAAAAAATTTATATATCAGAAAAAATTAAGTGAGTTAAAAAGAAAATAAGGATAAACCGAAATTTTTAAAATTAAATTCTTTGAAAAAAACCCTATCTTTTCCATAATTAAAATAGTTCCAGCCCCCCCTTTTTAAATTTTCTTTTTCCATGTGTCATAAATACATTTATTTTTTAAAAATTTTTAAAATTTAAATTTAAATTTTTAAAAAAAAAGAAGCTGAAATGAAAGTTAAAGTTCAGAATTTTCATAAAAAAATTTCCATTTCTTTAAAATAACTTAAAAACCCAAAGGGAAAAAACGTAAAATTTCTAGAGTATTAGATTGGCTTTTCAAATTACAAACATTTTATTTTTTAAAAATTTCTGTGACGAAAATTAGTGAAAATAAAACCCCTTTAAAAAAAGTGTGTATGAAAAGGCACACCTTGATTCAGTTCTTTAAACTCACCCCCTTTTAAAAATAAGGGTTTTTTAAAAAGTTCTATTTTGGGGTCTCTTGCCCCGCAAAATGGTTTTTTTAAAACTTTTTTTCTAAATGCTGGTGAAGTTATGCTTAAAAAAAAAATTTTTGGGGCTTTTTAAAAAACGATTTAATGCATTATTTAAAAAAACCCGGGTTTTTTTACTATTTTGGGATTGTAAAATTTTGGGGGAAAAAATTTTTAAAGGGTTAAAAAATTACAAAATTAACATAGTAATACTTTTGAGCTGTCAGATTTTTAATTACAACTCCTTTACAGACAATAAAATTTTTTCCCAAAGGGAAACAAGTTTCTTAATAAATCATAATACGGGTTGATTTTCAAGGGGTTTAAATATATAAAATATTGTTTTTAAAAATTAAATACCATTTTTTAATTTTTTATGAGCCAATTTTATTTGGGAATAAGGTGTAGTTTTTTCCCCAATAAAAAAACGACCTTCAACATAAGGGATTTTGAAGAGGAGAAGTAAAAATTAAGGTCAATCCCAAATTTTTATGCAAAACACTGTGATATTATATTAATTTTTTAGGGTAAATATAATTGTTTTTATCATAAAAGGGGTCGATTTTAAAGGGCTGAAATATTTCAAATAATGTTTTAAAGAAACAAAATACTACTTTTTTAACTTATTCACCCCTAAAAAATAAAGAGAGCGCCCATCAACATAATATAGATTTTGAAGAAGGGAGTGTTTTTAAAGGGTTTAAAACCCCAACTTTTCATGCAAATCTATGCATTTTAAAAAAATTGCGAGGTTTTGCACTTTTTCTAGCTTCGTTTTCTAGACTATATCTTTATTCGATTCTTTACAGATTATGCAAACTAAATACTAAATTTTACTTTAGTTCAATTAACTCTTTTTTTGGCTATGTCACTGCTCAACTTTCCAAACTTAAAAACTTACTAAGATATTAAAATTATTAGAATAATAAAAAAACACATTATATTCCCCTTAGTTATAATTATATTTTTTTTAAATAGACATTAGCGGCAATAATTATTATGCATTTAATTAAGATCATTAACTGTACATATATTAGCTTTGGAATTATCTATTAATAACTAATCATAATCTCAGGTAATGCAATTAACATTAGGAGGGCCAGAAGAAGATATAACTCTACACAGGATGTACCTCCCATAAAAAAATGAGACATATTAAAATACAAGGTTAGATTAGTAGCTTTTTTTATATTAGCACACTGTCAACAGTTATATTAAGGCGATCTTGTTAAATTTTAAATTAAATGCAGCAATGGATAAACAACCTGACCAAAAGCGCTCTTTAAAAACTTTGTATTACAGATATTATTAGAAATAGATATATTATCCAGGCCTATTACTAATAGTCCAAGAGCTGGTGAACAATTTTGAGTAGAGTCTTGGGGAAATCTGAAAATTTGTATAATTGTTCTTGAAGCACCTCCAAATATAAAAGTCATGATCTGGCTGAAGGGTAGCGGCCCCTTACCAACCCTTGATTTTTTTTACTTAAGTTTTTTGTTTAGGGGTCTTTTACGGACGACTACACAAATTTTTAAAGTGCCTCAAGAACCTAGTCAAAATTGTTCACCAGCTCTTCTTTTAGTCCAAGGACTTCTACTCCTTATTTTAATTGCTACAAGTAAAGGCCAAAAAGTTCCCACATTGTCTTTATCCTTAATTTCACTTGTTGACAAATGATGCTGTACATATAACATGGCATCTTCAGTACAACAACTGTGAGAGATACACAAGAAATATCTACAATTTGGAACTGATATTTCACCGTCTTGCAATTTCTCAATAATATGAGTCTCATCATTTTCTTGTACCAGACATAACCCTTACACACAAAACTCTGGTTGCTAGTCATTTTTAATTCCATATTTATGTCACTTAATACCCGATGGAGAATATAACCATAAAAACAGTGTATTTGAAAATTCATAAATAACCCTTTGTGGGAAGAAGTCAAATCTCGTCCTGTCTAGTTAGCCCAGTATACAATATAGATTAACGGTTTATCGATAGAAATAGTAGAACGATTTTTATGTATTTCTTTTAAATATGGATATTTTAAGTTAAAAGGTCATAAAATTAAAATCGCCAACCGTGTAGCACTGTGGGATATGTATTTTTCAAATTTTAAGAAAAACAATACACAAATTGGCAGATAAATGAAACTGTAACATTTTTTTAAATATCTAAAATGCATTTTCGTAAATTTTAATCCAAAAAATGTAATTTAACTATTTGCAGACTAGTCCGGTTAAAAAAAAAAGGAAAAAAAAGCACATCTCAAACGTACTTTAAATGTTTAAAGATTAGTTTTTTTAAAAGATGGCATTATTGTATGTTGTATTAACATTGGCAGAAATTTTTGTAATGTAGTACCTCCCTAAATGTTAATTAACAATCCCGTAAAAAAATTATGATATTAATAACAATGGCAAAGTTTCTGCCGATAATATTTATACTATTAAATTGCAGTTTATTAATTGGCATACAAATTTATAATGTACAGAGTATTTAGATAATAAAATTATCAGCGAGCGGAAAATGCATGCATTAAATTGTTAAGTGCATATTATTTATTATATTAATAAAGAACATTTATTTATATATTAAATTAATACATTTTTAATAAGTTTCCCAATATAATTTCTTTTTGAGGATAAGTTAATATTTTTGCAAAAAATCATTTTACATTTATTTCCCAAAATTTTTTTACAGTTCTTTTGGATAAATTTTGTTTTCTTAATCAACTAGGCAATGGAGTACTGCGATTCTCAATCTTCTAAATGAAAAAACCTGTTCTATTAATTATGCTTAATTAATAAAATGGTTAATATGCATGACAATTTTATTACTTGAAAAATTTCTTTGTACCTACATTATAAATTTCCCTCTCTCTCTCTCTCTATATATATATATATATATATATATATATATATATATATATATATATATATATATATATATATATATATATATATATATATATATATATATATATATATATATATATATATATATATATATATATATATATATATATATATATATATATATATATATATATATATATATACGAGGGGGACCCAAAAAAACGGGAATTACGCTGTGGAGGGAAGGGAGAGTGGGGGAAGCTATTGTTTGACCACATGTCCGTTAGTGTCACGCCACCTGCGTCAGTGTGCAAAGTTGTGTCGCTGTGAGTGCATCGGTTCGCCTGTGAGATTTTTTTTAGTAAAACAACTTTTACATTTCGGCGAAAACGTAATGGCAGATTGTCGAGAAAAACGCGCGGCTGTGAAATTTTTGTTTCCTGTTGGGAAATCGGCCGCGGAAACTATTGTAATGCTAAAGACTGCTTATGGGGATGCTGCCTAAGTAAAACCAGAGTTTACGATTGGTTTTCACGTTTTGAAAATGGAGAAATGTCTATTGAAGACCAACCTCGTTCAGGACGCCCCTCAACGTCAAGAACTGATGAAAACGTCGACAAAATCAATGCCCTCGTTCGTGAAGACCGTCGCCGAACCATTGATCCAACTCTGCGAGATATCGGGAATATCATGGAGTTCAATTCAGAGAATTTTATCCGAAGATTTGCACATGAGAAGGGTTGCAGCCAAATTTATCCCGCGCCTTCTCACAGACGAGCAAGAGAGCGTTGACTTCAGGCATGTTTTGAGCTTCAAAATCAGCTCAAGAGGACCCTGAATTTTTTCCAAGGTGATTACTGGTGATGAATCGTGGTGCCTATGGATACGACCCCGAAACAAAGCAGCAATCAAGCCAGTGGAAGACAGCTGACTCTCCTCGCCCCAAAAGCTCGCCAAGTGAAGTCAAACATCAAGACAATGCTCATTTGTTTCTTTGATTGCAGAGGTGTTGTGCACGCGGAGTTCGTTCCCCGGGTGGAAACTGTGAACCAGAAGTTCTACTTGAAGGTTTGAAAAGATTGAGGGAGAGTATCCGGAAGAAAAGAGCAGATCTTTGGCGCACAGGCGACTGGTTCTTCCATCATGACAACGCGCCGGCCCATACCGCCCTTTCCGTGATGCAATTTTTGACAAAAAACGCCATGACACCGATTGTCCACCCCCCATACTCACCGGACCTAGCCCCTGTGACTTCTTTTTGTTCCCCAGACTAAAAAAGAATATGAAAGAAAGCGTTTTGCCACTGTGGAGGAGGTGAAACAAAAATCGCTGGAAGGCTTACAGGACATCCCGATGAGTGAATTTAAATACTGTTTTGAACAATGGAAGAATCGTTTGGAGAAGTGCGTTGCGGTCAATGGCGAATACTTTGAGGTGATTAAAATTTGGTGTTAAAATAATAAGAAATAAAAAGTTATGAACAAATTCCCGTTTTTGGGTCCCCCTCGTATATATATATATATATATATATATATATATATATATATATATATATATATATATATATATATATATATATATATATATATATATATATATGTATTATATATATATATATATATATATATATATATATATATATATATATATATATATATATATATATATGGAGTGTGTCTAATAGGTTCGCTCAAAAAAAAAAAAAATATCAAAAATTACATTTTTGTTAAATGGAACAGCCTATATTTTTATGTGGCATGTAATGAAGCATATGTGGATTCTGTATTCGACTTTTAATTTGTATGTGGGTCGAATGCAGCGTTGCCAAGCTATGCATTTTTATTTAAAGATAAGTCAAAAACATACTTTTTTTAAACTGTTATGTCTCCGCCAGTGTTTGTTAATTTCGCTGACAAATTTACATGTAATCTAATATTGACATACTTTATTCTAAACTATCTTCATTTTTTGATTTAATTATACAGGGTGTCCAAAATATTTATTTAAACATCTCTATTTTAAATTCTATTTTAATTAAATTTCTTAAATACAACACCCTGTGTATTATTTTGCCGTTGAAAAGCATAAAGTGTGCTTTTTCAGAAAACATTATGTTTGCCTTATCTATCGCACTATCGTTTTGAGATATTAAGGCTTTTCCGTAAATTTACACTTAAAATGGAAAATATCGTAGCGGAGACATAACATTTCGAAAAAAGTATGTTTTTGATTTATCTTTTAAAAGAAAATTCATAGCTTGGCAACGCTGTATTCGACCCACATACGAATTTAAAGTTGAATACAGAACTCACAAAGGCTTCATCTGCCACATAAAAACATAGGGTATTCCATTTAACAAAAATATAATTTTTAATATTACTCTTTTTTGAGATACCCTGTATACTAGAAAATAATAATTTTGGATTGTAGCAGAGAATAAATTTTAAAAGTTTTGTTAAGAAAATTTTCTCATAAGTTCAACGGTTTAGTAACTATTTACCGACGCGCGCTTAGTGGACCACCCTGTATATGTATATATATATATATATATATATATATATATATATATATATATATATATATATATATATAATTATATATATATATATATATATATATAGGGTGACATAGAAAAAAGTACATTGCATAGTGCCACACAATAAAGGACACTAAAATAAGAAAAAAAGTTCCCATGAACACGGGTCCGCAAGGCCTTCGTTTAAAAGATACGGGGTGTTGAATTTTTTTTTAATTTATTTGCAAAAACAATGATAAATCAACAATTACATTTTAATGGTATGCTAAAAAATATGATTAATTAAAACAAAACATCAAGTTTTTAGAAGATGTTCAAATTGTTGCCCTTGTACTTCAATACATTTTTCCATTCTCCTTCTTAATGATTGACGGCAACTTTGAAATATTCCTGGGTTATTACGAAATCTATCTGCCGATTCCATAATTCTTATCCATAATTGTTCTTCATTATGTATTTCTACTGCATAAACTTCATTTTTCATAAATCCCAAAAGTGAAAAATCGATGGGATTAAGATCGGGACTACGAGGTGGCCAAGCTACAGGCCCCCTCGACCAATCCACGTATTTCCAAATCTCCTGTCCAAATATTCCTTTGCCACTCGAGAAAAGTGAGCTGGCGCCCCATCATGCATGTAATACATTCTTTAATAATATCCAATGGGACATCCTCTAATAATGTGTTTAAATCATTCTCCAAGAAATTTCGATACAGTACACCTGTCAAATCGATTGGGCATCGAAATGGGCCAATTAAGTAATTGTCGATTATACCTGCCCACACATTAATAGAAACCCATATTGGTGACTTCGAATTACAGTTTGATGAGGATTTTCATCATTCAATAGTGCATGTTATGTAGGTTCAGAATACCATCACGACTAAAACCAGCTTCGTCTTAAACAAAATTGATGAAATAATGTTTTGCTTTGGTTTTGCAACCATTCGCAAATTGTACACGAGTAAAAAGTCATGTTCCAATAGTGAATGAATTTTTGGAAATGATATGGGCGAAGGGGTTGTTCTTTGAAAATTTGTCTAACTGATTCACGGTTGAGGTTTCGCACCGCTGAACTCGTTTTCCTGGTGCTTGTTCTCGGATTATTTTCTACCATTCGTAAAACAGTTTCTTCGCTTCGCACAGTGCGACGAGTTCTGGAAACCCCACTATCCAATTTTGGTTTTCTAAAACATCCATCTTCTCCCAAACGCCTATGCACATTAATAAATGTTCGAACATTAGGAACTTGTCTTAAAAGATATTTTTCTCGATAGATACGTTGAGCTTCGTAAAAATTTGATCTAGCTTCGCCGTAACACATAATCATGTCCCTGTATTCTTCAAAAGTGAAGTGAACCATTTTTGAAAGCAATTTTGAATAATCAGTGAAAAACCCAATGAAAAACTTAATCAAAAACACAAAATACCTCTAAAAATTATTACATTAGTTTGACAAGTGTCATTATGACACATTATTCAATATGTTATTTATCGTTGGTTTTGCAAAGGTTACTTTGGCGCTTTTTGAATAATTTGCGTGCATTTGTACTGGAACCATTGCTTCTACCGACTTGAACAAGGTATACCTTTCTTAAGTATAAAGAAGGAGTAACAAATTTTTTCAGTCGAAATGACATAAGTGTATAGCAAAAAGTTACGACCGATTCAATGGGATATTCAAAAAAACCAAACAAAATTAAAATTCAACACCCCGTATCTTTTAAACGAAATCCTTGCGGACCCTGTTCATGGGAACTTTTTTCTTATTTTAGTGTCCTTTATTGTGTGGCACTATGTAATGTACTTTTTCTATGTCACCCTGTATATATATATATTTATATATATATATATATATATATATATATATATATATATATATATATATATATATATATATATATATATATATATATATATATATATATATATATATTATATATTATATATATAATATATATATACGGCTGAAAATGTATCGTGTCTTATTATATATATATATATATATATATATATATATATATATATATATATATATATATATATATCACATCATAAACTTTTTTTCTCGATATTATTACCAAAAACCTAATGATCGTTTACAATTAATGGTTTTTCTTGCAATTGAAAAAATTACTATTATACATGATTGGCTATTTTAATTTGACTTTTCAACTGAGAATGTCCATAAAAAGAACATGAAATTGGCAGATATGTAAAAAAAGGTTGTGCCATTTGTATTGATGAGCCATTAATCTAGTAGGACTACGCGTATATTCGTCTTGTTATTTATTGAACGAGCACACACTTTTATATGTATATACAGCGATAAGTTTTGGAATATTATGTCTGGCATTTTTTTAGAAAGAAAAGCAAATGTCTTTAAATCACCGGTATAAATCTACAATTTTATAATTATTGCATGTTTCATAGTATTGTATAAGTAAAGATATATTGAGGCCAATACAGTGCTCTGACATGCTATACATTAGGGACACAAGGGCCATAATAAATGTCAATCAATAAAAGAGAATGCATGCCATGCCATAAGGATTTATAATTCATATGTATTAATCTTATTCGAAAAAGTCAATAGATGATGAATAACCTCATAATTGTTAATGTAGTTTGATTTCTATGTGACCGTATTATTTACTTTATTCTTTTTAATTTGCTTTATGTCATAATAACATTAGAAAAGTTTGTTATTGGGCTATTGACGGTCGGTTTTGTACAGAAATAAGCTACTTTAATACTTGTAGTAGTCATTGAATAAACCATAAAAGATACATGAAAATTGATTAGTCTTAAAGTTGAATACAGAACTCACAAAGACTTCATCTGCCACATAAAAACATAGGGTATTCCATTTAACAAAAATATAATTTTTGATATTACTCTTTTTGAGACCCTGTATATTAGAAAATAATTTTGGATTGTAGCAGAGAATACATTTTAAAAGTTTTAAGAGTTAGCCTTAAAGTGATTTTTATATCAAGGTCGAATTGTACATTTCTAATTTGCTTTTAATATGCATAGTGATATGAAATAAAATTAGTTTATTGATTTTAATTTGTATTTAACATAAAGACCGATTTACACGATGCCAGTAACTGGCATAAGAATTTTTGAGTGGCAAAGCGCTGGACTTGGGTCGTTTACATGATGTCAGTCAGTAGTAAATTTTACTGTGTTCTTTTTAAAAATGAATTCAGGAAAAATTCGACTTGTCAAAAAAAAAAAAAACTGTAAGAACCATGATTATGTTAGTAAAAAAAGAAATACTTCTAACAATTTTATTTTTACTTTTAATATCTTCAGTCGTAATACCTTCAATACCGATTTATTTCAGAATTTGTTGTAAAGCAGATGTGCGGGTTTGTTTGTTTTTATATTCGTCGCATCGAATATTCCATAAGCATTCCTGCTCTCTATATAGTTAAGCAAGCTTCGCAGTTTTATTTGTACTTAACTTTCGGATTAATTTTTCAAAAAAACACCTAAAAAACCTAATAAATTCAACACTTAGCTTTTCTAGGTATACCACTAACAGGCGCAACGTGTTTAGACGTTGCCTGGAATACTGGTGCTGGTGTAATGGGGTACGAAGATGGAAACTACTGGCACGAAAAATAGACGGGCCCCTATTCTCACCAGTGCTGTCGGCCAGCGCCGGACTGGCACAAACAAGTGTTTATACGGTCCTAGCGCTGGCGTGCCAGTGAGACTGGCGCCAATTACTGGCATGGTATAAATGGGCCTTAAAGTGTTTTCTAGACATATACATACCGGGTGACCCAGAGGACATGTGACAGCTTGTCAAAGCTTAAAATACCTATTTAAACTAATTGTTTTCTTTTTAGTTTGTATAAAAACTTCTTGCTAAGACATTGTTTAAAAAACGGAAATAGTGTTTCAAAAAGGTCAAGATCCTTTTTCAGCATAGGTTAACTTTCGGTACGGTAAAATTTAAGAAACATTAGAATTTGGTAATTTCTCCGAAAATTGTTTTTATGGTTTTATTCACTGAACAATGAACATCCACATATAATTATTAAAAAAAGTCACCATGCAAACTCTATATGTATAAACAAGAGTTTTTATCAAAGTTAAAATAAATCTAACCGCTTGATTTCTACATTCTTTTGTTTATAATTAAAATACATTTCTTAATGTTAATTCTAAATAGACCAATACAAACCCGCAGGGTTGCTTACTAAAATATGGTCGCAAGCAAAGCAAAATTTGGCACGTCAGCTTTTGTCATAAATACGCATTATTTGACACATGGAACCATTTTATATCACTTCTGGTTTGACTGTAAATAACTAGTACTTTTAAATTAAACCACCGCTATAATTTCTCTTATTCTAATAGTATATGTTGCAGAAACACATCTATCAACATGAAAGCTATTTTACCATAGCCATGGGTAGGCTAACATTCCTCTCTTATTTTTTATAAAAAAAAAAAAATCTATTAAAAACAGTAAAATTCTTAAATGAATCTGGAAACCGGTCCAAAAATAGCTAAACAAAGAAAGCCAACTCGTCGGTATGGCCTCGTGAACTCGTGATGATGTAGTGCATCCAATAAAAGCTCGAGATTTCGCGCGCCAGAAAACAGGCGATAGAGAAAAGGGGTTACATGGCGAAGCCCGTGCGTCGAGAGACCTGGGACAAGGAGTCAGTATGGCTGTCTGTGCGGTTGGAATGGCAACTCGCAGCTGGAAAAGTTTTCTTTTTTCGATATAAACACGTAAAAATTCTCTTTTATTTTGGGTAGATTGTCAAAATGTTCTTAATAAAAAAATTAATTTTTCTATGATAATATATAATATTTTCTTTGTTTTTTAGACCAAGAAATGTGGCTAGCATATCTCTTTCTTCAAACAGTTCATATCAGAAAAGTTTTCGTACAAAATTGTACATTTTCCTAAGCTAGGAAGGCAATTGTAACGTGACATATTCTGCGTAAAGTTCAAAGGTAACCATAAATAAAATGTGTAATGAAAGTGACTTAAAGAACTGCAGGGCAGGCTTTAGCTAAAGTGGTGATTACAAAAGTGATTGATGAATAGCATAGTAGTAATATAGTAAGGAGCAGTCAAGGTAACATTTAAACTTTTTGATAATATTTCTCTAACCGCTTTATAAG
The DNA here is from genome assembly GCA_019359885.1 of Listronotus oregonensis. Classification (NCBI taxonomy): domain Eukaryota; kingdom Metazoa; phylum Arthropoda; class Insecta; order Coleoptera; family Curculionidae; genus Listronotus; species Listronotus oregonensis. The sequence goes on from JAHBCN010015158.1 coordinate 12,881, forward strand.
AGAGAACTCGAACTTTGACATAAATTTGCTGTAGCTTAAACCAATTTTCTTGATAAAGTAATGAAGTGACTTAACAAATAACTTTTTGATATTATAATTTCAAAAAATTATACCAACTGATACAGGAGTGACAACTGGTACGGGGTGTCCCAAAAATGAATGAAATACTTTTGAATTTTTATTGGAAAAGATCTGATTTCTCTTGTGTTATAAACTACTTTCTATTTGTTACGTTCCATCTAACAAAAATGGAACTATGTACAAATTTTAATAGAAGCCAAATTTACACCAAGAAGCAAGTTGACACATTTTTTTGATAATATTAGCCATCTTAATAAATTAATTGTAAAGTAGATTTAAGAAAGATACTGACCTAACACAACTCTAATATATAATAAATGACCTCAGTTTATGATTTATCTTGATTGTGACCTTTACTGGTGTGATTAGTCAAATTAAAAATGTTTGAAAGCAAAAAGATGTTTGAAATAAAATTATTATTTTATTTTATCTGTTTATGTATTTTTTTTATTTTGAACTTTTCAGTTTTGTCCTAAAAAGGCAATGAATGCCGCAATAATAAAATAGTCAAATAAGTATTTTTGGGTGTCTTCCACATAAAGCAAGTAAAAAGGGTTTAAGTAGTTTAACTGATAGTCCCAAATTTTTGCGACGAAGTAAAATCAATTTTTAACCAAAATTTGGTTTCAATGAAAACAGATCTTTATGTTTCTGAATATTGTGTAAAAACTTATTAAATAAAATGAATTAACCTACCACAACAGGAAAAAAAAAAGAAATTCTAAAGTATAGTAAAAGACATGTGTAATCGAAAATACATAAAGTAAATCCCGAATAAAATTCCAGAGACGAAAATTATAATTAAGTAGTGTGTGACGACACAAGGCGTAACGATATTGGATTTCTTCTGCTTCGTTCATCTATAAGAGCAAAAACAGAAAATAATCGCCTTCTTTTATTCCGATTTAAGATAAATCGGTTAAATGTCAATTTAGTATACAATATAATAAATGTAAAGGGTAATTATTACACCATCAAAATCAATCGCATTAATAGAAAAAAATATAAACTGTACAAAAAACAGCTCTAGCACTTTTTTTTTAATAAATCAAATGATACTTATCAGCTGATATAAAAATTTAAAGTTTTTCAATATTCAGAATTGGCTCCGCTGGCTCCGAATTCACGTGCCATAAAAATCAACTAACTCGGCTTTCATCCGAAATGTAATTTTTGAACTTAGCTGCAGTCGCTTGTGCCGCCGTGACGCGCCGTGGTGAATTTCAGCACTATTTGCTTGTTTTGATTTTGTTTGGTTATGTGATGTGTATCTTTTCCGTGTAAATTTGTTTATGTATTTTGATATTCCATAACGTATTATTATAAGATATATTAACAAAGCAAGGATTTTTAAAAGCCCAATCTGATAACCTACCAGAGGTAAATACACTAACGGCGACTAAATTTTTCTCAAGCATTTTATTCACTTCTGAAAATACGTGACGTTGAAGCCAAAATATAGGGAAATAATATGTTTATTTTATAAAGATATATAGATAGCACAAAACTTACAAACAAGCAGCATTTTAGCTTTCTTGCGATTGTAATAATTCTTCCCAGCTATTTTATTAGGTATTTTCCGTTTTACGTTTACCAGTTATGTTTGCTGGGTTTTGTTTATATTATAATTTTTAAATTTAAGAGAGTTATTAAGATTCTGCAGTTGGATATGTTAAGATTGGGCATGAAAATAGGTATAAATATGCCCAGTAATGCAAAATTTGTCCAGCGCAACAAGTTCGTTTCAAAAATTACTACGTGATTTTCAAAGTAAATAAACTAGAAGGAAAAATTCTTAAAACTAAATGTCAAGATTGTGCTGCTTCAGAAGGTAGATTATTTTTATATATGTATATGTAATGTGGAATATATGTTGGCATATATTATTTGCTTACAGGTTTTTTTAAAGCTCAGCCCTTAAATTAAAAAATATATTTTTGGTAAATCGGATGTAAGTTGGATATAAATAAATTCTATGTGAGAGGATTCCACTACCAGTCAAGTTTTTTTGGGGAGCCTTAAATTTTTTATGTTTAAAACACAATACTCAGACTGCATTTAGTGAGTAACTAAATATAATTTTTATTGTTATAGGGAGATGTAAGCATACAATAGCATTTGTAGTGTGGATTTATCATCGCAGTCGGGATCCAAGCCCTACTGAAGTAGACTCCTACTGGAAACTTCTCAAGCCCTTTGGTGTTGGAACTTTTGAAGTACTTCAGGTTTATCAACAACTGGCACTAATACTGCATTCCTGTATACATTTATTGAAAAAGAAAAGTAAATTGGAGCTCCAAGCCAAATAATTCAACATTATAAAGATAAATTTCTGAATTTGGGGCTTTATCGACTTCCTTTTTGAAAGGTAATGATAAAAGAAAAGTTGAAGCATTTGAGAAAACTACTAGACAAAACGATGGTGGTTTATTACACAAAGTGCGATATGGCAGCATTACTGCCTTTAAAATTTATGAAGTATCTCGGTGTAATACTTCTGCAGGTACCTTAGTAGAACCAGTATTCGGTGGATACAAAACTTATGATGCAGTGTGGAAGACAGATGAAAGAAAAAAACTTAACGAGAAGTTGAAACGTGGTGGTTTAATGTTTCCCCCCCCCCCGTACTCAGTACTTGATGCTTCTCCCGATGGGTTTTGCGAAAATTTTGGGGTTGAATTAAAATGTCCTATCACAGAAAATTTTTTACTTAATTATAATAATGGAGAAAATATTATTGCTAACAAATATAATGCTCAAACTTACCAACAAATGTTGTTAATTAACAAAAAACATGAAATATTTTATGTGGCAGACCCACTATTTAAAGAAAATAATAAATTAAATATTATCATTGTTACTTGTAATGAAAAGCTTATTGTACCAATTATTAAAAATACTTTACTAAGTCTAACTTTATGTTGGTCACCATATAATTATTAATTATTAAAAAAGCTTAGTTTAAACCTAATACAGAAACTTATATATTATAACCTATGTACAAAAACTTATTTTTTTTACCTAAAAATACAACTCCGATCTTTTGTAAAAACTATGTAGGTGCATAAAAAACACACACATCTTAATTTGCCCTTATTATTGGACCCTGTAAAAGGCTTATCTATAGCCTATTTTTTCTAGAAGCATTTTATCAATATGTTTAAATCCTCTCTCTGCCATTAGGGGTTTATTGGGTTGCAAATAACCAAAAATCCACTATTTTCTACCATAACCGTGTCAACTGTTCGACTACCCAATTCTGTTAAAATAAAATGTATCGCTTCATCTGGGGTCGATGATACCAAATACCTGATTATATTAGCTTTTTTGTATTCTGACCGCGGTAAAACTTGGTTTTTCATCTGGCTTTTGTATTTCAATTTAAAAACAGTCTATTATTGCATAAACTTTGCTGTAACGTGGCCTAAAGGGTATAGGCATACTTGGTGTCTAAAGCCGCGTTTACGCTATACAACTTGTTTAATAAACTTTTGTTTGTTGGACATGTTCAATTAAACTTTTGTTTTACAAACCTAAAACTTTTGCTTATTAAACTTTTTTAAACATTTGTTTTTAAACACGTGGCTGAAACACCCTTTGACATCTGCAACATGTTTAAATCTTTACCTCTAGTTGCATAGCTTCAAGCAATGAGGACGTGATGCTTGCTGCCGCCGCGCCGCTTGTGTGGTTATATGCTGGTTCGAAGAATGTAAGGGCTAATTGTCGGGTTTGGGTACGTCCTTTATTGGAAGCAAGGAAGAAATACAGTGGCAGTGATTTAATACTCTATTTGCAAAGAGATGAGAGAGAATTGTTGGCGGGGGAACTGAGAACTAACGGCAGTTTTAAGAACTTCTTAAGAATAACAAGTTCAGACTTTGAGTACTTCATTATGTGTATCGGAGGACAAATTAAAAAGAAAACTATATCATTTAGGGATGTAATTCCGGTGAAAAAAAAGTAGCTGTAACCCTACGATTCTTGGCTGCTGGTGACTCTCACAAGAGTTGGTCCTATATGTTTAAAATTTCAGTACAATTTAACACAATAAACTGTTCAATCCAATTCAACCCAAGCGTCGTGCCGATTGTTTCTGTTTTTAAAATCATCCAACGTAGGGTCCCACAAAAGTTTCCTTTCCTTGTATCCCTCGATTAACTTAAGAACGTCTGCCTGACGCCACTCCATTAGCACAATTATCGCAAAAACCAAAAACAGCGCAGACAGGTTATGCGATGTTTACTAGATGACAGCCGGCGGCACACTGACCTGTTATATAAACTAGGTTGCGCGGCGCAAAACAATTTTAAACATGTTTAATAAACAAGTTCATGAAACGTGGATTTCTTTTAATATTTACCGACTCGGGCCGGGAAGGCTGCAACTTGTTCAAAAACACGATTTTTGGTTGTACAACACGCTTGTTGTAAAAGTTTCTCCAACTTTTTATATTGCGTTTTTAAACTTGTTTTACAACTCGGTTGTGAAAAACAAGATTATTAAACAAGTTGCATAGTGTAAACGCGGCTTAAGAAACTTTTAGCAACTTGCCTGGTAACTTCTACTGACTTAAAAAAAAATATTTGGCTTTTGTCCAGAATAAAGATATTTATATATTATTATTATTATTATTTTTTTTTTAATTATACTTTTTTATAGATTATTATGGAGAGCTAGTCTGCTCTCGCAATAATAGTTACAAAAAAATATGAAAAGACAGAAAAAGATTTAATTCTTTTTAAAATTGATTTGTTTTTAAGTACGATAATAAAACAATTATTTTTATGAAATTATATAAAAATTGAAAATAAACTTACTTGGAAACATTGGCAACCCGTTATAAGATATATATGTTATTTCAAACTTATTGGTTATCATCAGACGAGTGCAGCACATAAATTATTTAATTATATTACTCAAAACAGATAAGAAATTTAAAAATGTGTTTTACTAACTGACATTGACTTTTCACATGACTTTTTTAAAAAATAATTACTGGTGAAGGTACACGTGTAGGTACCTTTAATATTTAAAAAAAATATATAAAATAGTAAATAAAACTTTTTGCCATATAGATAGGTTTTAATAGTTTATTTTACTTTTTTGGGAATATCCGAGGGGTAAACCACTAGTCATCAGGGTGTACAAAGATTTCAGGGACCCAAAAATTCAAGACTTCCCCGAAAAAATCGGGACATCCCAAAGATTCCAAAGATGTCCTAAGACTTCCTAAGATTTCCCACAATTTCCAAAGATATCCTAAGACATCCAAGACTTCCTAAGACTTCTTAAGACTTCCCAAGATTTCCTAGTATAATATAAGATATCCTATAGATTTCCCAGATACCCCAGGCATATTAAAGCATTCGCCATATGAATTTTAAAATTTATAAAAATCGAGTTAAAATGTATTAAGCTTCCCTAATTTTATTAGGCATATTTAAATTACGGCTTCAATACCATAAAAAAGTACACTATTTATTACACAGCCATACAAAAAAAAGTTAAAAGTCCGAAAGACTTGACCATGGTACCTTTATGTTTTTGGGTTCGCTGAACCCAAATCCGGGGTCAGTTTGACCCTATCAGGTCAGGGTCAAGCACATTTCAAGATCAAATCTGCAAAATTACGCAGCCCAATAAAAAAAATTAAGGTTCGAAAGACTTAACCATGATATCTTTATGTTTTTGAGGTCGCTGAATCCGGGGCCAGTTTGACCACATTAGGACAGGGACAAGGGCACTTCAAAGTAAAATCTGCAAAATTATTCCTAATCAAATTTAAAGAATGTATACTTATGTTTTTGAAGTCGCTGAGTATGAATCCGTGGTCAAGTCTGGCAAATTTAACTTTGAAATATCTCGTAAGCGTGACCCAATAAGGTTAAACTAATTCATATTCAGCAACCTTCAAAAAATTAGTATACACTCTACAAATTTGTTGCCCTTGACCCTGACCTGATGGGGTCAAACTGACCTGATTCGGATTCAGCAACCCCAAAAACATAAAGATACCATTTTCAAGTCTTTCGGAACTTTAGGTCAAGATCAAGGTCATTTTAAGGTCAAATCTGAACAATTAATCGCAACCAAAGTTGAAGAATGTGTACTTATATTTTTGAGTTTCCTAAATCCGAATCCGTGGGTCAAACTGACCAATTCATCAAATTTGGTTGCGATTTGACCTTGAAATGCCACTCCAATGCGACCCCAAAAATATTAAGATATCATGGTAAAGTCTTTTGAACCTTCAACTTTTTTTTTTTGGTGGGCTGTGTTATCATTGCAATTATCTAAATACTAAGTTTTAAACCTAAGTAAACTATCAGAACTTACTTTTTTAGGTTTCTGACTAAAAAACCGACAAAAGGTAGATTTTTGTACTAATTTTTGTACCCCGTTTATTTGTATACTTAAAAAATTAGAAATATTGTTTTGTTACTTCCGAAGTATTTAAAAATAAATTAATCTTTTAAATTTATTGTTTTATCAAAAAAGCCTAAATCTGTTAGTTTTGAAAGGCCATTTAAATTGTCTACTTCGGAGCTTGCACATATATCGTCATCGCCAGGAAGGTCACTTTCTTCAGTAATGTCTACATCAAGATCTAACGAATTGGGGTAATTAAATATATCTTTGTAAAATGTATTATTTTTGACAGGTATTCCATTCCCAGCAATACCTTTTGCACTGTTTAAAGCCCAATTAACAATATTTTCAATAAATTCACTATTCAAAGTTTAAAATCATGTGTTCTTAGATACGGATGCACATGAGTTGTATCACCCATTCTTGAAGTGGATTGCTCCCAGGGAAATATAAATTCATCTGATACATCATTTAAAATGTACTGCAAATTGTAAATTCTTGTTAGCCTGTTACTTAGCGTACTAAAATTCACAAGAGTGGAGTATAATATAGTCTTTAAATGAGCTAAGCGGAATGTTTACTCACGAGGTTGGCCCTTGTACAGCTAAGGAACAAAACTTTTTTCTTGGGTTGGGACCATTTCTATCAAGTCTAACAAGATTTATTAATTAGTGAGCGTTTATTTCTATGCATAAGTAACAGTTTACTAAAATAAAGTTTTTATTGAGAGGATAATTTTTTTTTTAACCATGCTCTTTAAATTCGTAACACAAACACCAAATGCCACATTAAATTTATTATTTCTTCAGTTATATGCAGTAGCAAAAAAGACTGCAGTATATTACTAATCAACTTTATGTATAGTTGTGTTGATTTTCTTTCAGGAACATACTTAGAAACACTCAACAACTCTACCGATCGAAAATTCATTTTATCTTCGGAATTGATATCACTTTTTTCTTATACAATACGACGGCTTCTGGTCTCTTGATTTTTTGGGTTGTTTCTTTTTTCTTTTTAGGGCGTTCTGCTAGTTTATAGGGGTAAATAGGTTTGATCACATTTAGTAGCTATACCTCGGGACCAGGACCGAAGCGGTCTCACTGTAGAAAATCTTTTCTGCCGGGGTACACGGAATAAGTTTTGTTTGTTTAAATAATTATAAGACAGATGTTTTATAGGCGAGAATTTTTTTTTCAAATCTGACACAGAAAAAGGTATTTTTAGAAAACAAGCCATTTCTTTAATTTACTGTCACAGTATACAGAAACAATAATAAAAAAATGATTTATAAGCATAGATGTGTTACCAAAAATAAATTTAAGATTAAATTAATAAATATTTAATACCAATACATGTTTAGTTTTAATTAGCTTATCTAGAATATGTACTAAATCTTAAATAAAATACTAACACAGCAACTATGCCCTTGTGAATTCAAATCGCAAATGCAGCAAGAAAGGAGGAAATATGCAATAAGATAGCCAAAGATTTCCACAAAATGGTTAAAGACTTCCTTGAAATATCGGGGATTTCATCCTAAAGATTTCAAGAGATTTCTCAAGAATTCCTAAAGATTTCAAGAGATTTCCCAAGATTTCAAGAGATTTTCCAAAATTTCCCAAGATTTCCAGAAATAACCCAAAGATAGCCAAAGACTTCCCCGATTTCAAAGGATTTCCAGGGATTACTCAAAGATTGCCCTTTAAATGTACAGACATCCCAAGACTTCCTGCAGTGGTTTACCCCTCGGGAATATCAAATTTTCTCCAGAATAAAGATATTTATATAATATTATTATTATTTTTTTAAATTATACTTTTTATAGATTATTATGGAGAGCTAGTCTGCTCTCGCAATAATAGTAACAAAAAAATATGAAAAGATATAAAAAGATTTAATTCTTTTTAAAATTAATTTGTTTGTAAGTAATAACAAAACAATTGTTTTTATGAAATTATATAAAAATAGAAAATAAACTTACTTGAAAATATTGGCAACCCGTTATAAGATATATATCTTATTTCAAACTTATTGGTTATTATCAGACGAGTGTAGCACATAAATTTTTTTATTATATTACTCAAAACACATAAGAAACTAAAAAATGTGTTTTACTAACTGACATTGACTTTTGACATGACTTTTTTTAAAAATAGTTACTGGTGAAGGTACACGTGTAGGTACCTTTAATATTTAAAAAAATATAAAATAGTAAATAAAAGTTCTAGCCATATAAATAGGTTTTAATAGTTTATTTAAATTTCTGGGAATATCAAATTAAAAA